>JAOYSI010000914.1:0-51928 GCA_025775065.1 Hiodon alosoides
GGACATTAATGGCTGTGTGTTGAGTTATTTTGAAGGGACAGCAAATTTACACTGTTATACAAGCTGTGCACTCACTAATTCACATTGTGGCAAAGTGTAATTTCTTCAGTTTTGTCACATGAAAAGATATACTCAAATATTTACAAAAATGTGAGGGGTGTACTCACGTTTTACACACGTTAAATAAAGAAAATAACTCGAACAAAATCCTTAAAACATTTATGCAAATACATTTACACAATATTAAAACGGAATTAATGTTTCAAATGTGAATACAAGTTTTGAGGATGATAATATTTAGTTTACTATAAAAAATAAAAAAAACCTTTCACCAAAACAAAGATATAACAGTGATGTACAAATAACAGCACGTGACGGTTGCGCTCACTACACCAGGCTTCGAAATTTTAAAAAGTGGAAATTGTAAATCTTGATGAGCATTGCATTGTGGGACGGAGGCGGACAGTTCGCGTTGATTCCTCCAGTCCACACAAAGCACTGTAGCGCCATGTCTTTGCCTAATAAATTAGAAAATTAGAACACATAGCAAGATAAATAATTTATGATATTAAAGTTTTTGTGACTCGATAGCATAATTTCAAAAACTATTTGAGGCTGATTTTACTAACTCTCATTAATAATGCCGAATTTCTGTGCAGCCCCGAATTGCACCAGGAAAAGCACCCAATCGGACTTAGCTTTTTTTAGATTTCCGAGAGACACGAAAAGGTGAGTAGTATGGCTAGCCGTTTAAATTGGCTTTCTAAATAATATGCAATCCATACGCATAGACAATGGTAAGTTTTTCGTACCTATAATTGTTAACTGGTTAGCTGGAGAATTAGCAGAGACATGGCTATGCTAAAATGCTACATTTATCGGTAATAAGACGCCGACGCCGTTGACTTATTAGCTTCGTAGTTTAACTGTTTAATTTCATACATAGTAATATTACGACAATAAAGTGAAAGTACTGGCCACCTGTAACGTTAGTGATCAAATATTAGCCAAAGCAAGAGAATGGCTAGCCTTATCGTTTCGAAAAGTTCGTTTGGAATCGTTAAATAATAGTTCCGTAACTTTTTTTTTTTTTAACTTACTTGACATTAAGCGCCAGACACTATAATTTTTATAAATAGCCAACCGCAAAATGATATACTTAGGGAGGTCGCTACAACTGACTTTAAATTGTGTGTGGGGTCTAATTGTACAGCCTATAGTGGGTATCAGCCCGTACGAAAAGAACGAATGATATCAGACCTTTGTTTGGCGAGGCGGGGTTAGTGAGTTTACTTAGTGGATCAAATGTTTTGTTACACTCATATGCTCAAGAAGTGGCATGCTAAGTTCTAAAGGATAGTATGCTGTTGGTCGTTCTTTCTAACACAGGCGGTTTTGAATATAATTTCTATTTATTGTGATTACTTTTAACTTGTGTATACACCTGTGTCTCTCGCCTTTAATGTTCTTTGTGTTGGTTGCTTGTGTCATAGTACAGTCTTTCCCTGATAACCATTAAATGTAATGGAACGTTTATAAAAATGTCTCCCCTTTTATGATGCATACAGGTGTAAGCTCTGGGTGGAGAACTGCCGTCGAGCAGATCTTGAAGACAAAACACCAGATCAGTTGAACAAGCACTATAGACTGTGTGCAAAACACTTTGAGTCTTCTATGATTTGTAAAACTGTAAGTACTGTATACTTGATTTTTTTAAAATGTTTAGGTAATACGATACTTGTTCAGTTTTAATTTTTAAATGTTACATTCCATAATTTGACATTGAAGATAGAACATGCTGATTATTTTTTTTGTTTGAGAGACAGTTACATTTTATGTTTGGTTCTCATTTCAGAGCCCTTACAGAACGGTGCTTAAAGATAATGCTGTCCCAACTGTATTTGACTTAACTAGCCATCTCAATAATCCGCATAGCAGACATCGCAAGCGGATAAAGGAGCTGGTAAAATACTACTTTCATTGTTGTTCCTCTTAAAATATTTTGTCTTTTTTTGCATGTAGTTTTTACATACAAAGCAAAAACCTAAACGTTTTGTGATATGCAGTCTCATCTTCTACGTGGAATAACTTTTGCATTGGGTTAAGATGATTAAAAACGAAAGATATCTTTTGTGAACTGGTTTGACTTGCAGGCATTACTAACGATAATGTTTGAATTTTTTCAACAGACAGAAGATGAATTACAAAAGATTAAAGAAAGGAGATGTAAGAAAGTAACAATACTTTGCATTGGATTATTATTATTTTTAAATCATTTCCAGAACTAAAGTAATTTTATTGTTTTCTCTTGCCTTTATTAGTGGAAGCCTCCATTGAGCCGATTGAAACGAGCAATGATAACGGTGCCGGTGAGGGTCAAGACGGCAGTGAAGCCATTGATGATTTGCCCCCACTGACAGCAGAGGAAAAGGAAGTAAGGGATTATCTGAAATCCCTCTTTGAAATACTTGTTGTGATAGGCAAGCAAAACATTCCTTTAAATGGACACACAGAAGAGGAAAAGGAGAGCCAGTGTTTCACCCCTAGCAATTTCCAGGCGTTGTTGGAGTACCGCATTAACGCCGGAGATGAGGTCCTTAGAAAGAGGTTTGAGACGACTGCTGTCAACGTGGAGTACTGCTCCTCTACTCAGCAGAGCCAAATGCTGGAGGTGTGTGAGAGCTGCATTCGGGAGGAGCTGCTTCAGGAGATCAGAGAGTGCAGATTTTTCTCTCTGGTCACAGATAGCCTTGTGGAGATAAATGGGGAGTGCCACCTTCCTCTGTTCTTGCGTTTTGTGGACCAGTTCAATTGCTTGCGGGAGGAGTTCATAGGGTTCCTGCCATTTGTGGGAGACGATGAGACCCTGTTAGAGAGACTGCTATTTGAGATCACAGAAAAGTGGGGTTTGAACATGGAATACTGTCGGGGTCAGGCCCATGTCGGCTCTGGAGTGTACTCCAGCAAAATCAAAGCCATTGCTGTCAGGCTAACAGAAAAGTATCCCATGGCAGTGCACACTCCATGTTCCAACTGCGCCCTGAACATTTTCCTGGCCAGTAGTTTAACTCTGACAGGTGTTCAGATAGTGATGTCTACATTCAAAAAGATTGATTCCTTCTTCAGCAAATCTCCTGAATTGCAGGCTGAGCTAGAGCACGCTATCTCTATATTCTATCAGGGCAATGAGGAGAAAGCTAATGACCTTAAGGAGGCCTGTCACACCAGCTGGATCGAGAGACATGATTCGTTTGAGCTGGCAGTTGATTTCTTGGAATCACTTCTGCTGTGTGTTGATAGTATTCATGACAATGAGGATTTTAAGTGGAGTGACCAAACCATCAGTCAGGCCTATATGATCTCAGAGGCCCTGGCAGACTTTGAATTTGTTGTAACCTTAGTCGTCCTGAAAAATACTCTGTCATTCACGAGAGCCTTTGGCAAGAACTTGCAAGGCCAAACAATGGATGTGTACTTTGCTGCCAACAGTTTAACTGCTGTGTTACACTCGCTTAATGAGGTCATGGACAATATTGAGGTTTACCATGAGTTTTGGTTTGAAGAGGCTGTCAACCTGGCCGCTGCACTTGAGATTCCAGTAAGGGTTCCAAGACTCTACTACAGAAAGCAACGTATAGAAGCCGGGATCGAGGTTCAACCAGAGAGTTACTTCAAGGAGTCCTTGACAATTCCTGTCGTGGAACATGTCATAAATGAATTGAAAGATCTCTTCTCGGAAAACCTCCTGAAAGCTCTGAAATGCTTGTCGCTTGTACCTGCAGTAATGGGACAGCTGAAGTTTAACACCTCAGAGGAGAACAATGCTGACATTTACAAAAATGACCTCCCCAACCCGGACACTCTTCCCGCCGAGTTGCACTGCTGGCGGATCAAATGGAAGCACAGAGGCAAGGAGATAAGCCTGCCCACTGGCATTTATGAAACTCTGCAGCTTTCAGAGGTCAAGTTTTTCCCCAATGTGTATTCTTTCCTCAAATTGCTATGTATTCTTCCGGTTTTAAAGCTGGAGAATGCCAAATGTGAAACTGCTCGGAATCGCTTTAAAGCTTACCTCGCAGACACACCTGTAAATCACAGATCTAAGAGTTTGGCATTGCTCAACATCAATTATGATGCTAAACATGATTTAGACTTGATGGTTGACACCTATACGAAAATGTACCCAGAGAAAGAAAGCGACTAATAAACCGTATGATTACTTTGATTTAGATCCAATTTTTGTTTTTTTAAAGCCTATTAGGGGTTTGTGTTGCTAAGTGTGAACGCAGAACATAACTAAATAAAAAAAATTTACGATTAATTTTCCAAAAACGCTTATCCAATTCAGAGTCCCGGGGTATCAGAGCATGACCTGGCCTAATGGGGCATTAGGCAGGGAGCACCCAGGATAGAACCCCAGCAGTCAGTCATGGGGCAAGGGATATACAAATGCAGACAGCCACTCACACAGGGCCAAATTCGTGCAGATGCCAAAACTATACATGTTTTTGGACAGTGGGAGGAAATCTTCACGAATACAGGGAGAACTTAGAAACTCCACACAAGCAGTGTCCCGAGACAGGACCCCGGCACTGTGAGGCACCAACAGTAATCGCTGAGCTACTGTGCTTGTCCCAAAACTCTTTGTTTTTCTTCCTTATGTCTATAAGTTGTGTGTATCTCTTATCTATGCATACTTCCAAGTAAATCAGGCTAAAAATTTAGAAGCAAATTTTCAAATATATTGAGTCAAACTTTTTATGGAAATTGGCTCTTATTTACGGGCTCTAAATTTAGTTCCATCAAAAGCCAACTGCGTATGGTTTGTGTGGCTTTCCCATTTGTAATTCATATAAAAGTACATTGTCGTAATGGATTTTTAAAATGTATACTTTATGTGTTATGTTATCTTTTTCTGTGGTATTAATTTAGCATGCTATGTGTTAGAGTTCCAGGATGTAAATTGTCATACTGATAATGCTGTCATACAAAGCAGTTCAATGAAATCAAATAAAATGCAATGTAATTTGTAACGAGCCAGTCATTTTATTTTAATACCATTGCCACTATGTTTATATTGGTATGTTGAGAACAATACAAAAAAGGTTAGAAAAAGTCTAACGAGAGAGCCTATAAGTGTATCGACTGAGAGGAGAACTTGAATGTGAAAGCGAAAACATAAATATTACTTTTGTATTCGAAATGTATCGGTGAATCACAAACTTTGTGAGATTTTAAAAATGTATAGTTTCATTTGCCAGTTGTGAATTTAATGACATTTTGTCTTGAACAGCCTTAGCTAAAAATGCACATGAACTGTTGAAATGGTGCATGTACATCTATAATTAAATATTTCTGAAAATAAAGAATCATTTTGTCAATGTTTTGGTATTAGACATTTTATTTACATTGGGTCTGTATATTTAATATCAGGAATAACTTCACACAGTAGTACCTCACTAACTCCAAGGTCCACATTTGAGATAATGTGCAATTAGCAGTTGTGTCACACACACACACACACAAAATGTCTTTGGATGTACACATCAAATTTAATTTAATTTAAACCATACTTAAAATGTTCACAAAAAGTATACAGCAACTTTAATGAGTCACAGAGACAAGAATAGTCAGATTGTTACTATTTTTTGAAGACTTAGGCACTACACATTGTTACTGTATGTACACCTAAGTTTATCAGCGCTAAATAGATATGTTTTGAGTAAACGATTACCTTTTTAGAATTGCAGGATGCTGACATTTTACCCAGCAGACACCAAACATAAGGAAAGGTATATCCACAAGATGCCGGCATGAGACACATTGACAGACACAGCTACACACTCAAGAAAACAAGGTGAAATTTCAGTCAACAATCCATGTAACTCACAAGGCTTTGGACAGTGGGAGTCACCGTGCCAACAGAAGTAAATCATTTCGAAGCAAAAGATACCATTTAATTCATTGTTTCCACCTCAAGTTGAACCCAGGCACTTTAGTAAGCACTTGTAGCAATTGTTAAAATTCGTACACAGGTTTTATTATTTTGGAAACTAAAGTGACCTCAGTCACATAGTCTGGTGATCAACAAAAAACTCTTAACCACAACGGCATAAAAAATGCCAAACCAATAACCATTTATTATAAGCTGGAAAACCTTTTTTTTTTACCTTAAGCTATAACAGCAGAACACGAGTAACAACTTAAACCCGTGCCTATTGACCGACAATCAGTTCAAAGCAAAAAGCGCTAAACATTTTTATTTTTTAATTTCATTTTTTTATTTATTAATTTATTTTAAATTCAAAGGTTTCAATTTAAAATGTAAAACAATCTAGGCAATTTATACTGTTGTCAGCGCTAACTGAAAAACCATACTGCAAGATGTCGGTGATAGCAACAAAAATTGATTTCGGTTAGTGAGTCACTGGGGGCGTTGTTGAGGCTACCGTCACGTGGTTGCAACATTTGTTTAAAAAAGTACCTCGTGGTCTACAAAATAATCGAATACGGGCGATTTTCTATGTTTCGTTTAAATGGTAAATTGCAGATAATGGTCTTTAAATTGATGTTATACGTATACAATAGATCGTTTAACGTTATTGCGTTAATGCATGAAGCCGACAATCACCACCATCACACAGGGGTCAGTGCCTACAGAAGCAATCTCTTCTATTTCCGTTTTTAAAAGGTGTTCTTCCTGGTTTACTGTCGCTCGAATAATGACATCGCGGTAGAAAAGCAAGTTTTGGAGGTACTTTTTTTCCCCCCCCAGACAAAGAAAGTTTCAAGTCGAGTTATAGTTGTGGGATCGGTTTTTTTCAGCGTGCCATACACTGCATTTCATATTAATTTGTTTATATATATATTTCCGTAAGTTTGTGCGATGTACATTTCACTCTGAATCAGTGGGTACATGCAGTCCAAAATGCCTGACTGCTGTGCCGCAGCGAATTGTAACCAGTGCACAGACCATTCCAATGTTGCATTCTTTAGATTTCCCCTGGACCCAGACCGGTGAGTATATTTTAGTATATAGCCTACGGGTAATGTAGTTGTAAATATAACTATAACGTTAAGAAAATGTATTAATGTGTGCGCACACGAACTTTATGTTGACTGTAAGCTATCCGGTTAGCCGCCCCCAATGGAATGGGGGCATGTAAATTACCATATTTGCTGGCTGGTTAACAAATTTAGAAGTATTGGGACATTAAACAGGGCCAATATTAATTAATGACAAATAGTATCTTGATGGCAAGCTCGAAAATGTGAACGTATCTTAAGTTAAAGATGTCTATCTGTCTTGGAAAAAATCTTAAAAGGACTGCGTGATTGAACGCTAGTTGCTAACTTTATTTAGCTTGATAGATTGCCTTAATCCGATGGAAATTGTTTACTTGCAATTTAATTGCAGATTTTTTACACATTTACTCTAAGTGCACGTATATTTGTTTTCTATGCCATATATTATTATTGTTATTATAATAATAATAATAATTATTATTATTATTAGAATTTTTTGTTATTTCCATATTATTATTGGAAAGTTTTGATAACAAATTCGCTTGTAATTATTGTAAATATTTACAATGATCGTAGGTTTAAAAATAAGTAAACCCTATATACCCTTTAGATTATCTTGTGGTTTTATATAAAATTACTTCCTGTAAGACAACACTTTCCGTTGCTATCAATATTTTATGTAGTGCTTAGAAATTACTGGCAGGTATTAAGTTTCTTTTTCTTCTGTGGCTTAGGTGTAAGCAGTGGTTGGATAACTGTCGCAGACCAGATCTTGAGAATAAAACGCCAGAGCAACTGCATAGGCTTTACAAACTTTGTGCTAAACACTTTGACCCATCCCTGATATGCAGGCATGTAAGTATTCAAACAGAAAAATGGGTACAGTAATGATCCAGCAGAGTGCCTGGTATTTCAGAGTTGTGTGTCACGTTCGTTTTGATTTGCCAGCATTAAGTTTTGAACTGCTGACCCTCAATGTTTCCAGCTGCAGTCTTTTTGCTATTTGTGGCATTTGATGGTGTGAAGTATACTGCAGTTTGTGCGAACTGGTGCCATCTACCAGATTGCATTGTGTGAGTCCTGATTCTCTGCAAAGTATTTTAGTGTTGTCCACCGGGCGGTGCATGTTGAGGAAAGATTTCAATACAATATCATATATTTGACTTATGGTGTCGTCTGATAAGGGTCCAAGTGTTTTACATTTTGAATTTTTTTTTGTTCATTTATTCTGGAAAAAAGTGTGTGATGTTTCAATCTTAATTTTGTGGTGTTTTAATCAGAGTGCTCTCAGAACAGTCCTGAAGGAAGGAGCTGTTCCAACTATATTTGACTTCACAAGCCACTTGAATGATCCACACAGCCGTAACAGAAAAAGAAAACGAGAACCTGTGAGTGTATGGCTGGTTTATTCTTCTACTGAAAATATTCATTTTGTTACAGGTCTTTTGCAATTTGTTTTTTTATGTTAAGTTAGCATTATTGCTGTTTAGCATGGTAGACTGGCGTGGGGGGAATTGGAGATTATCTAAGCAAAAGGGGTAAGGCAGGGGTTTTCATGTTTTTGCGCTTTACCCCTGTTGTCTTAAGGGTTCTTTTTAAAAACGAATTTGTAGTTTTCTCTCCTTGATATTACTGTTGTTATTTGTTGTCATTAAACACATAATGACAACTTTCTTTGAATAATACATTCAAAACAAAGTTCCTTATTACAATGTATCCATTTTACATTTTGTATTCATTTAATAAAGGCCCTTATTGAAAGTGATGCAGTGGGCATATGTCTGCAAACTGGTCAGGAGTTCAGTCTGTTTTTGTTACTGAAAAAGCTACAAAACAAGGTTTTATCTTCTTTAATATGTTTCTGGAGCAGCCAGATTATTAATGGGAAGCTTTAGTTTTTTCTAATTCATGTGGATATATTTATGTTTTGGTACTTTTCTCTTTGCTGTATCCAGGTAGAGGAGGGGCTTGCTACGTTAAAAAAAAAGAAAGGTTTGTTGTTTCACTATCATTTTAATATTGGGGCGTTATTTATCAGTCTATAATTTCTATTTATAATAACATGTTTATATATTTCTGTAGTTATTGTCATGAAAAATTGATAAAACTATCAAAAACGAACCATTAGTTATGATGCTACCCTAAACTATAATCCAGAACAAGAATGAAGATAAACAGAAATTTAATTAAACAGTTTGTTTTGTTAGTTTAAATTTATTTAGATGGATTTATGGCATTTCTTAGGTGCCCTTAGTGATAAGAATATGTTCTTTATTTAAACAAGATTACAGTGAGTACATGGTGTTTCTACGTTTTGAATTTCTCAGATGAATGCCCCGGGCCTGAAGTAAAGGAGGAGCCAGGAGAAAGCAGTGAAATACCTGAATTGGGTCAAGAGGACACAGAGAAAGAGGATGCATCTGCCTCCAAAGCCAAGGAAACCCTTAAATTGTATTTTAAAGAAACACTGGCTTTCACTGGCTTTAGTATTCGAACTGAAGCCAATCCTAATGCTGTGGAGCCTATGGGAAACCGTGGAGAATTGCCCTGTCTCAATCCCATTTGTACTGAGAAAATCGACCAGAAAGAAGTGCTGCAGTTCAGTGAAGAGCTCATGGGAGACGAGATCCGAAACAGTTTGAGATCCGCCCGTTTTTTCTCTATCCTGTTACAGGATGTGGCGCGCATTGAGGGGAAAGATCAGATACCTGTATTTATCAGGTCTGTCACTGTTGCAGGGTTTCCTCAAAAGCACCTCATGGGCTTTCTGCCGTGTGACACCGATGCAGAGGGGTTGGCTTACATGCTTCTGTCAGCCATACGCAATAAATGGGGCCTGCGAATGGAGCACTGCAGGGGATTCACGTACCTGACCACCGGGAGCATCTGCCAGAAGATGAAAGACTTATCCAGCAAAATATTACATGAGTTCCCGCAAGTGGTTTTGGCTCCCAGCGACCCCTATGCCTTTAATATGTGGCTTATCCGTTGCATGCCCATCATCCCCATCCAGAAGGTAGTGAACACTGTGGAATCGGTCGCAGCGCTCTTGAGGGGATCTTCAGCTCTTTGGAATAAGGTGGAAGGGAAGGTAGTTTCTCTTTATGGTCATATGAAGGGGGAAGTGGACAGAATCAAGGATGCTTGCCAGAACCACTGGGAGTATGGTATCAATGCCTTCCAGACGATGTTAGACATTTTAGAACCACTGCTTGGCTGCATTGGCGAAGTGAGTGCAGAAGACCCAGAGGCTGCCCAGCAGATGGTGCAGTTGAAGCCATTACTGAAGGACTTCAATTTCATTATCACTCTCGTTGTTTTGAAAAATACGCTGTGTTGTGTGAGCATCCTGAACCCGAGTCTCAAAGGAACTATTAGCATCAGTAGTACTTTGCAGTATACCATTTCAAATGCCTTAAAGCTGCTCAGTAAACAGTTGCAGGAGATTGCAATATTTCACAGAAAATGGTTTTCAGATGCTGTCATGAGGGCAAAGAAGCTCGGCGTTGACGTCTCCCTGCCTGAGGGTTCTGAAGAAAAGGTTCAAAATTCACCGGAAGACTTTTATCGGGAAGCGTTGAGTGCAAAGGTTCTGCAGTACCTCACTGAGGAGGTGAAGAAAGTGTTTAGCACCGAGATGGTGAGGATCCTAAGGTGGCTGTCCCTGGTGCCTTCTTACATGGCCGACCACAATTTCAGCATACGACGTGATAAAGTGGCGGACGCCAACCTTAACAATCTTGCCAGACCAGATTCCTTCTACGATGAGCTTGGTTGCTGGGAGGTGAAGTGGAAACATGCCAGCAAGCGCCGAATTCTTCCCACCACCGTCTTTGGAACTTTGAAAATCCCGGATATCGGATTCTACCCTAATGTTCAGAGCCTGCTGAAGGTCCTTGGCACAATTCCCTGTGTGAATGCGGAGGCAGATGTATATGGGCAATATGATATGGTGTTGGACCGATACCACTCCTACCTTAGGGCGACACCAGAGGACCAGAGACTTTGCAACATGGCATTTGTTTTTGTCAATCAAGATGTGCACTTCAGTATTGAGGATATGGTGGATTCCTTTGTCCAGAAGCATCCTGAAATATTGCAGTTCCTGCATATGGTAAAAATATGACACTACACAGAACTTTCAGATCTTAATTGTAATTGTAAATGGATTTCTATACAATATTGTTATCTATATTATAAACAACACTATGCTGCCAACTTAGTTTGTGCTTCAAGCTATATATAATGTCTGAATCTACGTCATGGTAATGGACTAACACTTTTAATGTTTTTTGCACAGGACGATGATGTAATCGAGTTGCACCTTACAGGTATTGGCCTAGTTTATTCCACGGTTTATATTGGGTATATCAGCCCTTGTTCTGCAAACGCCGCTCTCCCTTTGTGAATCTTTCATTGTTGTTTTAGGTTCTGAAGATGATGAAAAAGACGCTTTGAAAGAAGAGGCGGAGGAAGAGCAAACAATGACTTTCGAGGTGGTGGATGAGAAAATGGATTGTTCCAAATGCACAGAGGCAGATAAAGAAGAAGTGAAAGCTGCCTTGCAGGCTGCCCTGATGGCCACGTGCTGCAGCCAAAGCAAGCCTTTGGAAGCCAGTGTAGAACAGGGAGGGGAGGTTGAATATGTGTCTAAGTCTGAGATGAAGGAGGTTCTGTGTGTGTGTGAGGATGCAGTGAGGCAAGGGATCCTCTCTGAGGTTGGCGTCTCTTTTTTCTCCCTCTTCATTGACAGCGTTGTGAAGCTGGGCGGTAAAGAGTACCTTCCCCTTTTTCTCAGGTTTGTGGATAGTTTTGATGTCATGAGGCTGGAGCTGATGGGGTTTCTAGAAGCAGACCTAGATTGTGACGCCTTGTCAGATCGGCTTTATGATATCGTCACTAAGGAGTGGCACCTCGATTTGAACTACTGCCGGGGTCAGGCCTACCTCGGATCGGGTAATGTTGCCTACAAATTGAAAGCTTTTGCATGCAAAATTCAGGAAAATTACCCCCTTGCAATATGCACGCACAGCTCCTGCTATTCCTTTAATACTTGGTGGTCAAAGTCAATACCCGTACCTGCCATTACAAGAGCACTGGAGACTATGGAAGAGGTTATGTTGTTTTTCGGCAGTGAGCCAGCCCTAGAAAAACAGTTGGATCAGGTGATTGCTCTGGGTCTAAGGGAAAGCTATGAAAAAGTTCAAGAATTACAAGGGAAGTTTTGTACTGTCTGGCTTGAAAAACACGACTCTTATGAAGTTTTTGTGCAGATTTTGGAGCCTTTAGTTGACTGTTTAGAGAAAATCGAGAACAACAAAGCACAAAGGTGGAAGGCCAACCTTTCTGAACAGGCAGGTAGACTACTGAAGTTGGTAAAGGACTTTGATTTCATTGTGCCGATGGTTTCCTTGAAAAATGCCTCTTCCTTTACTAGAGAGCTGAGCTCTGGACTTCAGAAGGATCACTTTAGCGCTGCATCTCAACTTTGCCAGATCAGTGGGATTGTGGCCACCCTCAACAGGGTGAAGACCAACATTAAGGTGTTCCATCAGAATTGGTATGATGAGGCATGTGCATTAGCACAAAACCTCGCTGTACAAGTCAAAATGCCTGACAACGCCTGCATTCCCAGGGACGGCTTGGTTAAACCAGCTGCTTACTACAAAGATGCACTGAGTGTCCCCCTTGTTGATAACCTCATCAATGCTGTGAAGGATCATTTCTCAGATCATCACAAGGAGGCCTTGAATTTCCTCTCTTTGGTCCCGTGTTCTGTGACTGTCAGCTACATGTTTGAAATTCTGAAGTCGAAGCCCCCGCTTTACAGTAGAGATCTTCCAGACCCAGACAACTTCTTCACAGAGCTGTGCTGTTGGAGAGTGAAGTGGAAGACCAAAGTGGTCACCGTAACTATCCCAGACACCATTTTTCAGACAATACGCCTACCAGTGATGCAATACTTTGGTAACATCAACATTTTGCTGCGGATTATGTGTGTGTTGCCTAGCACAGCGCTTGAGAATTGTGGAGTGAAAATGCGGCACAAGGTTTTTCAGGAATACCTGAGGGAAACTCCTGCCAGTGACCGATCCCCATGTCTGGCGATGCTACGAGTCGGAGTTGACTTCAACAGGGATTTGGACAGAATGGTTGCTCAGTGCCTGAAGATTACACCAAAGGCCCTGGAAGGCCTCTGTTTGGTAGGAACAACTTTTGCATTTCATTTTCAAGGCGTGTTGATCTTTTATTTTTTTTACAATTTTAGAGTTAGTCTAAATCTAGAACATGACTCATTAAACTTAGGACTCTGGCTCTCGATAAATTGTGACAAAACACTAGCTTTGTCAAATAAATGCAATTAGTTAATCCAGTTGTTTCTGAAATGAATTGGAATTTCATGTTAATACCCCTAATACTGCACAGAGAAACAACGAATGTTTATTTCCCTAAAAAACGTATTTGGCCCTGTAGCCAAACATCTCAATGTCAGTTTATGCTATATATAGGAACCTCTCAGGAGAGAGATTTGCCTTGTAATTTCCAGCCCCTCCCATGTATTTGTTTTTATTCTTCAAATGCTACAGGTCATACCACCAGTGTTGATTATCGTGATTGGATGTCCAGAACTTTCTGTTGCGGGAGTTTTCATGTTTCGGTCTGCAAAAAAATGTTTATCTGTGCAGTATTAAATTTCATGTTTTGCATTTGCTTTTGTATGGGAAACCTTTTTATATCTTACATTAAAGCTTCCAGTTGAAATGTGTCAACGGTATGAATGGATTTGTAGACCACTGTTTAATTTTTCTTATCTTATTCTCCTGCATGTTTTCACTAACTTATAATAAACGTATTCATTAACCTATCATTTTTTGTCATAAGTTAGATTCATTGTGATTTCTTGAAAAAATGTTTTCCAGGATAAAGAATCCAAGAGTCTCGTGAAAAATGCAGACGTTAAAATGGAGGGTGAGCTCAAACAAAATGTTCATATGCATTTTGGTTTAATTCTATTTTTAAAATGTATTTAATCATTTGGCGTTTCTGATGACCTATTAAATAAGGATGGTCTTTGTGATTGTTGCCATTCTGATGATTAAAATGTGTAACTTGGAAAATCAGAATGTTTTAACCGCATATGTAAACACTGTCTGCGGTGCTGCATGCAATGAGTGACTTAAGGACGGTATACTTTTTTCATAGGTCTCTCTCTCTCTCGTGGATTTTTCATTATTTTGACTTGTCCTTGAATTATTTTAACCTCACTGAGACATGTTTCTGTTCCGCTGGTAACAGTATTGTAGGATTTTCGTTTTGACTGCCGTAACCATAACTATGTTAAAAATTCTTATTTTACTTACAGTGGAGCAATCTCAAGAGGCAGTGGAGGAGGAAGCGCAGCGTTCCTCTGACCGTAATCAAAACCAGTCATTGGAAGTTGTGGGCGAAAATGGCCATTCAGGAGATTACCGACAGAGCCTGGAAGTTGTGTTCAAGCAGGCTGCACTGCTGGGAAGGAAAAGCTGCCTCTTTTCTGGACTATCCAAGGATGAGCAAGACTTGCTCCTTCAGGACCTTGGCATGTGTCAATGGGGAGGACGGGATGGCCAGTGTCTAACCAGCAGTGATGAGACAGAAATCCTGGATGTTCTTATAGAATCAGTCAGACAAGCCATCCTCTCTGAAGTTCAAGACTCGCCGTTTTTTTCCCTAATCGTGGACAAAGTTGCTGACGTTGCTGGTAAAAAGTACCTGCCTACCTTTGTTAGATATGTTGCAGATTGCGTGCCTAAGTTTGAGCTTCTTGGTTTTCTGCCCTTTGATGAAAAATGTGATAGCGATTCCCTAACAAAGAGGTTTGAGGCCATTCTCACAGAAGACTGGGGCCTGCAGATGAATTACTGTCGTGGACAAGCATACATGCGATTTGGTGCTGAGAGTGCGGCCCTTAAGATGATGTCCTTGAATTTCTTAGAAAGATACCCCTTGGCAGTTGTCGCACCCAGTGAGTCGTGTGGCCTTGCCAGTTGGCTGGTGGGAGGTCTATCACTTGGTTGTGTCACCAAAATGCTCGACGTGGTGGAGGATCTACTGCTGTTCTTTGACCACTCCCCGAGACTGGAGGCAGAGCTGGAGCAGGCTGTGGAAGGGCTCCTGAACGCGCCCAGAGAAGCCCTAGGAGAGATTCCGGAGACATGCTGCTCTCGGTGGAAAAAAAGGGAGGACTTCTTTGACATCCTGGTCGACACGCTGGAGGGAGTGTTGAGCTGTTT
This sequence comes from Hiodon alosoides, assembly GCA_025775065.1. NCBI lineage: Eukaryota > Metazoa > Chordata > Actinopteri > Hiodontiformes > Hiodontidae > Hiodon > Hiodon alosoides. The sequence continues at coordinate 15,300 of JAOYSI010000914.1, forward strand.
GGATTCGGTAAGTAGCAACAGTGGTGGTGTTTGGAGTAGCACCATGTCGCTGCATGCAGGTGTGCTTTCAGTGGCGCTGAGAGAGACAGACTTTGTGGTTACACTCGTGATCCTGAAGAACGCCTGCTCTCCACTAAGAAACTGTAGCACAGTATTCCGATGTGGCAATCCCGCAGACATCATCTGTGAGGTGGATAAGATTGTACCAATCATCGAGTCTCTTAATAATGCATTGGAGAACATTGGTGTGGTACATTCCCCATGGTTTGAGGAGGGCAATCAGCTGGCTACCAAGGTGGCTTCTGGCCAAATTCGCTTTTCAGAGAAATCCTCCAGCTATGACTCACCTGAAATCTACTACAGAGAGACCGTGACCATTCCTCTTCTGAAATCCCTGATGGAAGAAATTAAATATAACTTTTCTGATGACCATTTGAAAGCACTGGAAGTCCTGTCACTGCTCCCGACTTGCAATCCACAAACCGTTGTCTCAGAATCCACAGAGAAGCCGCCTCATATATATCAAGCCGATCTCCCAGAACCAGACACACTTGAACAGGACATTAGCAACTGGGCAGGCGTCTGGAAAGAGAAAGGTCAGGATGTGTCTCCGCCGGCGTCCATTTCCGAGACGCTGCTCCATCCTGAATCGAAAATCCACCCCAATGTGAGCACACTGCTAAAGGTGGTGGCCGTGCTGCCAAGTGTAAGCATGGAATGCGACCTCATGAGAACCACTCTGAATTCCATGAGGTCTTTCCTCAGGAATGGCGTCTGTAAAAATAACAAAACGGACATTGTGATGCTTCACGTTCATCATACCACCATTCCACTTCTGGAAGATGTAATCAACAAGTGCATAGATGTGGATCCAGAGAGACGGCCGTTGTTTCACCAGGTAAGAAAATGTTTTTAATGTAATATGATTAGTTCCAACACTGTTTTGTGTTAATGTGCAGCAGTAAAATTGTTAATTAAAGGACAATAACAAAAATGAATTTTTTTGTATACGTCTTAATTCATGATGGGCTTTTTCCAGGTACAACAGAAAGTTAGAAGTCTGCTGCTGGAAAGTGGTAAGTATTTTAATCCGCTTTACAGATAGTCAGTCATTGATTGTAATGTTTCCAGTAATTCTGCATTCATATATTTTTAACAGAATGTGGTTTGATGGAGGAGAACAGTTCTGACAGCCTTGAGGAGGGCAGTGATTTGAAGCTGATATTGGATAGCTTTGATGAGCTTTACGCAGAAGACAAGCAGAGTCCTGACTATTCAAGTCAGCGACAGGTTGTGTCTTTTTATGGACCCTCTGTCCGAGAAGAAATCCTTAAGGAGCTCTGGGATTCCCAGTTCTTTACAATATTTACAGAACAGTCGACTGATATCGACGGCGTGCAATACATCCCTGTGTGCGTCAGGTACTTGGACAAGCAGGACACTCAGTGTGAGGAGACCCTGGCTCTCATGCCGTACTGCAAAGATCCCCTATCATTTGCAGAATCCATGGAAACTGTGCTGTCAGAAAAGTGGGGACTCAACATGGAGTACTGCCGGGGACAGGCCTTGTTGAGCACAGGAAACCTTGGATCAGACATGAGGCATGTGTCTACCATCATATCCCAGAAGTACCCTTTGGCCATACGTACTCCTAGCTGCACAGTTTCTCTGAACGCGTGGCTGGCCAGATCCTCCCCGGATCTAAGTATTGCCCGCTGTGTCGTTGCCACAGAAAATATGTTGCAGTGGTTCTCTGCCGACACGCTCCTGCAGACCAAGCTGGAGGATATGATTGCATGGAATTTCCCACAAGATGAGCAGAAGGGAAGTGAGATGAGGGAGAAGCTGAGTAGTGACTGGGAAAGGAGCCATGACATGTTTGAAGTCGTGGCAGAACTTCTGGGAGTGATCGCGCAAACTTTAAATTGGGCGTTGAGGGATCGGGGAAGCGACTCGCAGCGAAGAAGCAAAGTCAGTCTTCTTTCCAGCATTGTCAATGATTTTGAATTTGTCTTCACTGTGGTGGTGTTAAAGAGTGTCTTGGGTATTACCAAAAGCCTTAGCCAGAGTTTTCAAGGCAAACCCTTGGACATGCTGTTGGCTGTGAATTCCTTGCCCATCCTCCTGGCTTCCTTGAATGAATTGAAGAGAGATATAGATACCCACCACGCGATCTGGTTCAAAGAGTCTGTGACTCTAGCTGCGACTTTACAGATCAGGTTGCTGCATACTGCGCTGCAGGAATCCTTAAGCGGCCATTACAAAAGAGCTGTGAGCCTGAAGGTGGTGGAGTACACCATTGCTGAGGTGACGGAGCTCTTCTCGGATTGCAACCTGAGCACCGTGCGGTGTTTGACGATTGTGCCTTACGTCATGTCAAAAACGGAGGGCGGCTGCACAAAAGACGACATAGCCAGCATCTACAGGGAGGACCTTCCGGACGTCGGCTCGCTGCCAAATGAATTGAATATGTGGATAAACAAATGGATGAGCCCCATAGCTGGCTATCTTCCCACCACTGTGCTGGACACCCTGAAGGTGTCTGACATCAGGTGCTTCAGCAATATCGAAACGCTCCTGAGGGTCTTGGTTGTCCTGCCATTCTCTCGGAAAGAAAGTACTTTTAGACAAGGGAAAAAAAGCCTTCGAGAATTCATGCAGCAAACGAAAAGGTCCCTCTCTGAACTGTTCCCTCTTTAAAGGATTATTGCTTTGCTGTCGAGAGCCCACGTGTTCGCTAACTAGAATTACACTAGTGTGAAATACTGCTGACCTACTGACTTAAAGCTTTGTAGACTTTAGATTAAAGCCGACTTTAGATTTCAGGATGTTTTTTTTTTTTGTTTTTTTCCCCCCCTCTTCATTTTAATAAAGCAAAATGTTTACCTCCTGTATAACAAATATAATCTTTTCTTTCTATCTCGTTTCTTGCTTTTTATTGTATTTTATGTTAAAGTGGAGGACTGCCTCATGGGACCAATGCATTGCCAAAAAATTGCCTGTGGTGGGCTACTAATGTTTGTGTGCCTTAAAGGTCTTTGTGCAAATTTAAATGTCAACCCTGATTTAAATGTATCTAAAAACATTTGGCAGATCTTTCAGGCTTAAAAGGTTTTAAGATCCATATGAACTTGAGTTACCATACCACAGAGGAAACCATTTTTTTGAATCATGAACGGTATGATTATCTGCTTTAGAAATTGTTGTTGAAAAGCAAAACAAGCTTTCGCGTTTGTCTGCACAAACTATAATGCTTGTTTTTTTTCCTATCATGTCCTCAGAGGCACACTTTGAAATGCTGTATGGTGTAGATTTATGCTACTATTCCATTTAATCAGTTTTGTTGTAAATCAAGGGTTTAGGTTGCATTTGTATAAACACTTCTCAATATCCCCAAGAAGTAAGCATTCTTATATATTGGACAAATAAAAATAATTCAAACATTTCCCTTTCTTAATAATTGAACGTGCACTCGATACATTGTATGTGAAATAACCACCAGAGGGCACAGTCCCCTTTTGATGGGATCGCTGAACACAACTGCCATGTTTTCTAATGGAAGCAGTGCCTCGTTTCGGTGCCCGCTGCGGATCCTTAATTGTCAAACAAAGCTGCCGTCTAAAGTGGTATTGAGCATTCTGTTCCCTCAATGCAGAAGTTTTTGTTTCAGGTGTCGCTTCCTGTAATGCAGAAGTGCGATGCCCTTTTTGACTTAAGTGCAACGTGATAAATCATGATGTTGATATCTATATTAAAGTGAAGTCTTCTAATTTCATGTGGTTAACGTGCAGGTGCACGGTTATTGCAAAGACCCATTGTTGCTGGGGAATGGCCACAGTCTAACTCCTGAATGTGGTGCTTCTTTAGGCTGCGATAGGAGCTTTTACACAAGATCGAGTTGAGTCATGATGTATCCCAGGAAGCAGCGGTGCTCCTTTCTTGGCCACTGGAGCCGGTGCTTAGGTACTGATTAGTATTTGCACTTGTCGTAAATGCAATGAAGGGTAAGTGGGTGACAGGCATTGGGGAAGAATGGGGTCCGGCACTGAGTTTATCTCTGGAGGGTTAAAAAAAAAAAAAAAAAGACCCATTTTCACCCTTGCCTAACATGCAGGGAATTTATGTAGAGGGTTTTCTTTGCTGCATGTAATGATCATATTGACTGGGCCTATATGAACAGGTTTGCGGTTTTTTTTTTCTTCCATGCTTTGAATTTATTTAAAAAATATATTTTTACATTATGCAGGCTTTTTGTGAGAAAGGGAGAAGCAGTAGGGAGTCAGACTATCTTTGTGAAAATAAAACGCTAGCCCCAGTAATGACACAGCCTGTCCTCACTGTACATACACCATGTCAACTTTGTTTTGATGAACAGGAATTTTTATTTGATTTTTTTTACAGTAAGAATAAATTACAAAGATCAGGAAGGATTCCAGAGCTATATTTTAGCATATGTTATGACCTAGTTTTAGTTATTTTAACATTTTCCATTTTAGGCATTTAGCAGACGCTCTTATCCAGAGCGACGTACAAAAGTCCTGAGGAATAAAATATATCGATCAATTTGAAGATGGTTAATGTGCAGAATTGTGTAGCTTTACGAGTCAAACCTGTTCTGTCCTGTTACAAAATGATTTCCTGTTTAATGAAAAGCGTATATTGGAAAGTGAATAGACTCAGCTGTGAAATCCATGTCACTCTATCAGTCAGCCCACTCAAACTAATGGCCAACCACACTTTTTCCCCCATGTAATAAATTCTCTTGTTATTATTTCAGCCTGTGAGCAAGATTTTTCTGTCCTCTCAGATGTCTCGCATAAGGGGAAGACCAGGTTTTGCCTAACGCTTATTTTCAAGCAGAACCACCACCAATGGCCTCCTCTGAACTGAAAAAAAGTAAAAGCTGTTACACTTTTAAAAAATGTAGTCTGAATGTACTCCTTGTATTATAAACAATTCCTTCTCCTGTTCTATATACTACATTGTTTGATATGCCACATAGTCTGTAAATTTTCTTGAGGCACAAGGCATAGAAACTGTTTATTGTAATAGGTTTAGCGGTGTTGTTGACAGATGAGTACATGCAACAAATGAAAAAGTAGTTTGGAGGTTGTTTTAGAAGTGGAATTTGTTTACTGTGAGTAATTCATGCTTCATTAATCTAAATGTAGCTCAGTTTTTTAAATTTGATTATTCTAGGGGGCATCTACTTGTAACCAGATTCTGATACCAAAGAGAAATACTGATGGCAAATGCTCTTCTCAGTGTGAAAAATGTGTCTGCAGTTTTTTTGAAAATGGGTTTCTGCTTTAAGCATCCAGCAGGCTGCAGTCATATTTGCAGACTGGATTAGCAGTGGCCTGTCTCCGGGCCTCGCCTGCTTATGTGATGTCAATTGTTAGTATGGGTACCCCTAATTACCCAGTGTGGTCTTTTTGAATTCAAATGATCTGCAAATAAGCAATCTCAAAAAGCCTCTCAGATGAGAGCAGCGTCATTCATGCAAAACCCGTTAAGAAAAGGGTGCTGCTCGTCAATCCATCAAAGGACGTTTTTCTCTTTTGCAGTTACCAAGAAAATGTCTATTCATCTCCTAAAGAAACTAAGAATTGCCAAAATTGGATTTCTGCTCAGATTTTCGTCAAGTCAAGGTTATGTACTGATGCCAGATCTGTGGCACTCTGTAATCATGTCCACACCCAACTAGGATTGGAATACACTTAAGTAAAAGGAAGAAAGCTTAACTGGATTTTCCTTCAAGGTTTTTTTGTGGGAGGGAAAAACGTTGGCCTCAACCAGGATTCAGAACTACCAACAAGTAGACCATTTGGTTTGAGTTATTATGAAGTTAGGTCACCCCTTTGGACCCAATTTGTTCTGCGCTTTGTGACCAGTTATTTATTTTTTTGATTATTATTAGCCACACCTGAACTTGAATGCTTTCCGGTTAAGTCCTGAAATAGTATAGTCTGACATCCCAAGGCTGGCAATGAATAAAAAGCGACTACCAGTTAGTGTGAGGGGGATTACCTTGTGATTTCAAATGATTAAGTTACTGGTTTGGCAGGCCTCTCTACCGCTTCATTTGGAACCTGGGTGTCTTCCATCCCCCAATGCATAACAGGGTTACAGTTCTCTGATTTTCCCTGTGCTAATGCTGCTGGAAAAATGATAAGAAACAGATGTATTGGTGTAATTTATCTATTGTGCTCGGGAGCTGTGACATAACCGCTTGCCCTCGCGGCTTTCCCTCGCTGGGTGGGTGCAGGGAGGTGTCAACAGAGTGCATCGGAGGTAGCTCCGCATGGACTCTGCACAAGACTGCAAGTCCATATGGTTCACCTCCGCCCTGCCTCTCCTTCGCACCACTTATCACTCCCACTGACACACGGGCGCTCCCTGCTCTCCTCTTTCAGCAACACCTCGTCAGAAGTAATCTGGCCTGGTCCTCTAACGTAGAGGCCTTTTTTTTTTTTTTTTTGGGTGTGTGGGGGGTGGATGTCATTAAGTAGACAGTTAATCTGATATTAAACAAATCTTTTCCCCTTTTTCTCAGGGAGAGAGAGAGAGTGAGTATATCTTATTGTTAGGCCCGCATGTCACCGTCCTGAGGTTAAAAGTTCAGAAGAGGCTAAACATAACACTTGTTATCTATTTGTGCATAGGACATTGCATTTTCTATTTGTTCTTGTTCGATACGATCTTGGTTTTATGTTTAGGAACTGAAGTATCCGATCTCCGCTGTACAATTGGGTAAATAAAGTTCATTTCCACTTTCTCTCTCCTTTTTATTTACTTATTTACCTATTTATTCGCGTGCGTGTTTAATTCCTCGATACGATCCCTCTGCGTTTCTCACAGAATTGTGAACAAGATTCGTTTGTAAGTTCTTTCTTTGGCTTCGTTCTCCCACCTATTTTATCTTTCAAAAGAGGAGAGATCCAACACGTACACCACCACCAAGCCCAAGAGTTGAAAGCCTTTTGGGGCAGCAGTGAGGTCAGTGTGAGCATTGTGTGTAAAGGGAAGATAAAAGACGGCAACAGAGAGCTATTTTGTCTTCGTAATGGGTCTTTCATCGTCCAAGGTGTGAAATGCGTGTAAAAAGGATATTAGTCCCAGGAGGACAGAATGGCAACTTGGGATATGAGATGCACCATTGTGAAACCTCTCTTGTCAATGTGAAAAACTGGTTGTGCGGTATACGCCGCGATGACTGCAGTCAGAGCAGTTTTCTGGTACTGAATGATTGTGGAATACATACACAATACACACAGTTTAGAGAGCTGAAATTAGGACAGAAAGGGCTTCAGTTCAGATGCCCCGAAGAATGCAGTGCTGGCCCTTTAGAATGATGGCAACAGGAATTAACCTTTTGGGAAAGCACAATGCTATTTCTCAAAGCGACCCGGGATGTTCTAAGTTAAAATTATACGTTCTAAGTGATATAAATTCTATAATTTTTCCACATACAACCCTTTGTTTGTGGTTGGTATTGTTCAATAATAGCACTAGTAAATAACATATTTACTGATATATCTACCATGTTAAATATAAGATTTTAGAACACTATTTAGCATTCTTCCTCTAATGGTATCTCTTGTTTTAGAGATACATGGATCTAGTTTCATATGTCTTTTTTAAATATAAAATTATAAATAATAAATATGTCTTGCAAATAATATTTTTCAAAAATATTAAAACTAAGATTGAAATAATTAAAGAAAACTATCTGTTATCTGTTAACTGAATATTGAATCTGTTAACTAAATATTAAGACGCGTATACTTTAATAAAATTAAATTGAGGAAAGACACTATTTTTTGGTTTAGACATGCCATAAAATGTCCAATATATTAAAAATCTGTAATATAAATACACTTAAAATATTTATGTGCATTGTCAGATAATATGATCATAGTTAAATACAAGCTATGTTTTCAGTATATTTCAAAATTTTGGGTTGAGTCATCAGAAATTAACAAGCCTAACAATACAATAATCCAACTAAGCATTGAAAAGTGTCGGGGTAACTAATATCACTTTATACAAGCTTTATATACAACTAGCAAATGTCAAAGAAATCTAAACAATTTGCAAGCTCGAAGTCAGACAATGCACAATACATTTCTAAAAGGTAATTTTGTTAAATTTCAGCATGTTCAATTTCTGCAAAGGTTCTCTCCAGTCGCTTTATTTCATCACAATTATTTTTTTTGGTTAGATTACTCAAGAGTTTCTAGATTACAATAGTTTTGCTATGCAGTACAGAATTACAATGCACAGATGTTTTCATTCTTTAAAGGAAACATTGAAAACACGCCATTGCTAAGGTTACTTTATCATGCTTTTTAAATGGAAACTTCTAGCCAGACATTTGTGGTGTGCCATTATGTGGTGGAGCCTCTTAAGGACAGATAAAATAGAATCTATCCTTGCCAGTGATGTAATATCCGCTTCAAATAGGATCTGTTTCTCTGCATTTGATACTATGAGAGATTTATTCGTAACACCTGAAATAATAATTGTGTTACATCAAAAATCTATTTTGTCTTAAAATATAGGATAATACAGACATGAACTCAGATTTTTTTGGTTTTATTCTAATGGTGACAGTGACGTCTCAAAGACATTAACAGATATGAATTGGTGGTCACAATCTGGATCTGTAAAAATTGATCTTAGTCTGCTTATCTACAGATTTATATTTGCAGGATTGTTTCCAGATGTAGCCGCATTCACAGTCAGTTAGTTATGACTGTTTAGCCCCATCTACATGGCAACAATAGAGGTAAATCTCTGGCGAGTGTTTCTGCTGTCAGCATGTATAACTGCCATGGACACCTACAGCTCTTCAAAAGAGATCAGGGTTGTTTTCACACCATATTTCAACTGCTCTTTAGCTATACATGAGGGAATCCTGTGGGGGTCCATAATAAAAGCCTATTGCCTCTTGCCGTAAACCTATTAAGGAGTGCTAAACATGAGTTCAAATACAATATTGGCAGGGATATCAAAGCAGGGTCACCGCAGTCATCCAAAAGGCAAAAATGTAATTGCCTGAGCATAATAATAGACACTCTCATCTGACATTTATTTAATGTTAACTAAAAAATGTATTTTTTAATTAACATTGTTAGCGTAGGTAGTAGTTCTTATTGTAGTCCATTATTTTTTTTAAATGTAGGAAGTCAATGGGTTGACTTGGGTTTTCTGTGTTAAAAGCAGGAGAATTAAAAGACAGTGATAAATTATTAAATGAAAAACAACTGCTCCATAATAAATTGATTATAGTATTGTATAATAAAATGTGACATGATTTAATGCTTTTTCACATAAATTGCTCCAGAATACATAACGAGTATGCAGGGATAATTCAATTACTTTTTATTTCATATTATCGTTGATTGGATCTGACCACTATAATGTACAAATCATTTAAAAAATAAAAAATGTCCCCTATGGGAGAGCACTGAAATTTAATTATGGCGTGATAAATTTCACAGGTCTTAGTAAAGTTGTCTTCATCATGTTTCCTTGATTTGTTCACTTTATTCAATTTGCTCAACAGCGATGGAAATCAGAGGTTACACTCAAAGGTGTTGAGGCACATAAAAATGCCTTAATTTATTATAAAATGCATACCATAACAATGATCCGCAGCTAATAAAATGGTTGGAGCCTCTCTGAGAAAAGACAGAAATTACTCAGTTCAGTGGGACAGGCCAGGCAGCTTCAGTTAATAATTTGCCTGACGCCTTCACAGTTGAAGAGCCTAACTACAGTGAAGCCAAAAAAACAAAAACAATAAGGATGTCACCATGTTTGGAAGGTCTAGAAATGTGTATGTTCAAACCTTGTGTTCGATTAATGCATCATTTGAGAAGGGTCAAATAAACAGTTTCACAAGTTTTGTTGTTTAACAAATACTAAAACGCATCTGTGGAGAGGTGGTCTTAATATATGGTTAAATTCTAGACACACCCAATATTACAGTATTACAACCAAATATCTGACAATTAAGGACAATTATAAACGTGAGTGCGTGTATGTATTTGTAATGTCAATATATCAGTATTTTTTACTGGCATATACACAAAATCACTTTTCATTCTTCAAATGTTCAAATACAAAATTATTGAAGCATAGAGGCATTAAGGTTGTTTCGGGAAAATGTAATTCTTGAACATTTGGATCTGGGAAGAATACTTCAAGGCTGGGCAGAGAAAAGGAGGGGGACGAGGTTGGCCACTGACAGTGAGGAAATCTGTAGGGTTTTTGGTACAGTGAGGGTGCGTGTCTAACGCTGAGACATACAGCCACGCTAGTGAGGAACCCGGGGAAGGGATGAAAGAGGGCACTTCACTGGAGTCCTGAATGAGTTCCAGGACAGCCCGGACTTTCATGGGAGGGCTCTGACCCAGGCCCTTTCAGACACAAGTCCCCTAGGTGAAAGGTGAGTGGCTTTGTTATCCACTGGTATGTCTCCAGACTTTTGATATTGCTCTTCTGATCTTCCTGAGATAGGAGACAGTGGATATGCATTGATGTTTGAAATCCCTGTTGCTTCCAAACATTCAAACATTCACGCATTCACGCAAGCACATACACACAAATAAAATAAGTACAATAAATACAAATGCAGTAAATATTTCCATGGAGTTTAGGTGATCTGTAGTATGCAGGGTGCCTGCATCACAATGCTCATGAGGTCATGGGGATAATGACTCCTATGACCTGATGTAACGTATTACCTGATGTAATATAAAACATTAATGATACGTTTTAATGTAGTCTAATTGTTAAGAGCCAGGTGACAGAGTTTTAACACTCACAATGATCATTCAGGTAACTGGCCACTCATTCTAGAATCTACGGGTTAGGGAACCTTCAAATAAAACACTGCTTTGGCTTTTACTGTCAGAAAGTATCCACAGTCAAAACGTAGTTCTCAGTGGCTTATGTTTTATAAACTGTAACGTGTATAGAATAGTACAAAATAGTATAACATAATTATTATAAGTTCTGAGAACCACATTTAACTCTGGAAAGGTTTTCTTTTGGTTGTGACAAATATCTGATAAGTAAGCCTTAATCCAGAATTTGCTAGCAATGTTTTCTTTTTTCATGTATTTATGTTTGATAGAGAATCATGTTCAGCACTTAGATGGAGCAACAAGATAAGAAAAACCGCCACATTGGAAGAAGGAAGTATGCAATTTTAAAGCCTTGACCGGAGTGTTCTCCAAGCTGTCCTCTAGCCCTGTGAAACTTGTCTGGCTGAAGCTTGTTTGTTTTTAGATGGGTATCTTTTACAGTGGCATCATTACACCTAACGTAACATCACTTATGTTGCTAACATGTTAAAAGAATATAAATTATATTATTACACATGGTTTTCTATCATGGTTATAAGGAGCATGCGGTGTGTGTGTGTGTGTGTGTGTGTTTGTTTGCATGCTGTAGTCATGTGCGTGTTAGTCTTTCATGTCAGCAACCTAAAAATGTGTCATTTTTACTGATGAAAATTACTCTCTTTGCTAGTTTGAACCAAAACATATATTTGGACTGAATCTGCTAGATTGTGTAATATAATAAAGAATGACAATTAAACAGACCTCTCTTTGTGAGAATAGCTGCTTAATAAAATAACATAGTCCATGTGAAGCCACCCCCACGAGTTCATCATTAAACCCATTCTACTTAGTATTTAAATGCTTATAACATATATTTTTGTCACATAAAAAGTACATTTTGGATTACAGACATGTCTTTGGGACTGTCTTTCCGAAGGAGAAACTTTAAGGAAAAAGGTAGTATAATATTTTAATTAGGCATATCATTCTGTTCTGATTTCATTTCTATTAACAGGTGAGACTGGATGTAAGCCTCACTTTCCAAGACATGATTGATAACCTAGCACAACCCATTCCCATGTCTGGTGCTGAGTTTTTTTAAGTTACTGTTTTTATTTTTGACCATCGGTGAAACCTAGGCCACATTCTAGAAGCCACACAACCTTATATCTCATTATTTTGAAGAGTAACTTCATCTTTGCACCTTGGTGACAAGTATGAAGAGACTGATTTTTATTTATATTCATTTTTTATCCATTAGTCAAATATTATATTCACTAAAATGTTAACTGAGACATGTCAACACAGTGCCATCCATTACCATTTGATTCAGATTACAGACGTTTTAATTTTATGGCCAGTCGCCTGTGCTCCGGATTGTCACAGTGTTTACTTCTCTTGTTTTACTAAAAAAAAATCCTCAGAAATGACAGTTATAGGCTAAAGTTCTTAGTAAATTAACTGATATCCGTGGCCAGAGATAGTAGCCGACCAAAGTCTGATTCTCATCCAAGTACTTTCAACTCTCTTTTAAATTAAATAATCCAGGGAATGCATTTCTAGTTTGTTTATTACTGTGATTTTCAGCAGATAGCTTAAAACACAAGGAATGTTATAAGTTTGAACTTGTATCCTTTTTTGCAAGTTTGTGGGTATTCCTTCTCTGGAATAATACAAAATCAATAAACAGTTATTAAGTTGTTTAGTTTTCCGTTGATATTCTATCAATTTTAATTATCAGCCTATGCTGATGCTGCTGTCTACCAGTAATGCTTTGTCCACAATTGAAATGGGAACATTTTATAATCTACTCTCTTTACGCCAGACAACATCGATGTTTATGCGTCTTTCTATGTGATAGAATAAAAAAATATATATTTCTATTTTTTATGATTTTACATCATACGTCAACTAGATCTGTTGAGACGATGTGGTCAAAAATAGTATACTACTCAAAACTACTACTACTACTACTACTACTACTACTACTACTAATAATAATAATAATAATAATTTTGACTGTAGCCTAATCACACTACTTTCCTTCCAGTCGAATTGATTATTTTTCTATAAAACGCCAAACGCAAAATTTCTTATTATTGGCGTAAGGAATAGTCTATTGTACAGCGGCGTGCTAAATCCATAATCACGTATTCAACGCATTGAAAATTAAATATAAAATCTAATTAAATATGATAGTTAAAGCATGCTTTACTTCAGTATCTTATCTATGCCCTGAACTAATGTATTAAGTTTATAGTAGGATTTATGATAAACAAGTTTCATATATAACCGAAAAAAAAACATTTCGCAAAAAAACGACAATGAACGTATAGATTCATACTACTAGAGCCAGTTTCTAGGAAACGGTACGGTTTTCATAATTAATGTGCAGTTAATTAAATAAGGGAGAGGGTTGAATAGCTTCATTGTCTTACACGTTCAACCATAATTTCACTATTAAGTTTTGTTTTCCAAATAAAATAGCAAAAAGCAGGAAAATTACCGGAGGTACTGGAAAACCGCAAAGAGAAACGTACTAATGAATAATTGCAAGGTTTTTTGAAGAGTAGTGTGCGCGGTCCTTTTTTTTTTATTGCGGAGAGAGCAATAGGCCTTCAGATTTATCCGCAGGAGATCAACAGAACCGAAAGCCAGTTTAATAAGAAAAGCACATGCTGAAACTAAATATAATCATTACGGTTATCACAGAAATACAATTGAAAAGCCCTTATAAATCCTCACGGAATATCCACCGAGCCGTTACCAGCCGATAAGAATTATTATTTTATGTTAATGATGATGAGAAACATTGTGATCATTCCAGAAAGTTTTTTTCCCCCAAAGGTTTTTGAACCTAAAGGGAAATAATAGTTATAATTATAATAATTATTTTTATTATTTAACATATGTTCCTTCGATTTTGTTTAATGGACAACGGAAACAAAATGGAAAAAATAAACTAAATCTTAACTGAAATACTGCCTAATAGATCACTTGGATTAGACTACTTTGGAAGCCTAAATCCCGTACACTTTGTTATGCTAATTACGACTGACATCACAGCGAGATCAAAGCGGTTCAGGGTGGATATAAGTTGTAGCTGCAGCTTTACCGTGAGTTCAACACGTTCCACAGGAGGGCTGCAAGCTCGGGAGAACCTTGCTCCGCACTCGTAGAGCGAACACACTATCAGTGGACGGCTGAATGATGCTTTCAGCTTCTTCGGAGCCGCGTCAACGTAAATATTGTGGATTTACAATCATATTGTGATGACAAACCATCAATAAAAGGATACTGTCTTGAATATCACGGCGGGAAATAACAAAAACAGAAAGAGGTAAAAATGTATATATTACTCAGTAATTGATAGACTGTTTCAAAAGACGTGCTGTAAATCGTAAAGAAAAAATTCTGTGTTCTGTTTGATATGTTGTACTGCAAACTTTTTCAGAGAAGAGGTGAATTAGAGAATATAATATTACAAATAGGCTATATAGCCTATTGGAACAAACCCGCGTCCCTGTCTAAAACTAAATAAAATCAGAACTTGCATTAGCCTTGGTAAGAGAGTGTGCTTCGCTGAACCTGACCCAACGAGCTTATATTTTATTCAGATTTTGTCTGTCATTATTTAATAATGCTTTCAAAAGTTCAAAAGAATAATTAACGATACTAATAACAAGAACGCCTCAATCGCAAGTGGGGAGTAGATGGGTTGTCTATGTGATTTCGGCGCATGAACTAGCAGAATAATAATAAGAAATAATACTACTACTTCTACTACTACTACTACTACTACTACTACTACTACTACTACTACTACTACTACTACTAATAATAATACAATAAGTATTCATTTTGTTGTGGCTAGCACAACACACATTTTTAATAAGTCTATGGTTTTACAAATTTCTATTAAATTATATGATCAACCCAACACCCAGTGGTGTTACGTGTGCGCGAAGCAATGGCAGAGATCTTTGCTTGTAAATCCGTTGTTTTCGCATAGTAAAATGCGTGAGTACCGAGTGATTAAACGAGTTATCTTAATTAATCCTTAAACTCGACAGGTGAGGTGGAAGGAGCTATTAACGGATCGTACTTTTATTAAGGCTTGAGTTTAAGGTTGATTAAGTAGGCTATACAGACTTAGAGACACAAGTGTGAGATATTTTATAGAACAACAGGCTCTCTCTCCCTCTCTGTCTATTTGTCTGTATCACTATTTAAAATATATATCTCACCCGGAATAAGCAAACACATTCGTATGAAACGTCGCAGTTAAATGCTTAGTGCATTGGACCATGACCTACTGAGAACATTTGATTAGCGGGGATTTCATATTGTTGTTGTTTTTTTTACCTGAGAAATAACCCCGTTGCAGACCTGCCTATATTTAACGCATAGGCCTACCAATAGACAAAATAGACGATTATTAAACATTGCGAGAATTAAACGAAATATAGACCGCAACTGGATCATTAGCCTATCTAGGCATAAGCAAATAATGCTATTTGTTGAAAAGTAGATTGCAAAGTGTGTTAATGCAGACTTATATAATAAATTATCAATATTTAAAAGTAGCGTGTGCTTGAAAATAACTACAATTTAACATGTAATATTGATATTGATTCAATTCAATCGCCGTGCTCGTGCTATTTGTTCCGGCGATGTGGTGGATATATAAGTAATGCATATAACTTTTTCTTTCTTTAACTGCAGGGTCCTCTCGACAAAAAGTGACATTTTTCTTTAATACAGCGGAGGATATAGTGTGATGGTCGCTGGCTTTTGATTTCACCTCGGAGAATAGACAACTCAATGACATTGCGGGGCTCTCTGTCCCATTCGAGTTGGACCGCCATCATGAAAGGAGCTTTTCACCGCCTGTCATTGTGCCTGTTCTTGATCCTGCTGCTGTCCGAGCTCTGCACCGGCATCAAGTGGCTGTAAGTATATCTATTTTTTAAAAATATTTACACAGGTGGAGTGGCCCTCTCCCCTCTCTTCCTGATCAAGAGCGGTGCTCTGCAGGGTCAAATTTACTCAGCTTTGAAACAGAAGCAAAGCATTACCCTTGTCTGTACTTTTTACAAGTAATTTACATTTGGTTATTTAATCCATTGTTTGACTGCCGATTCCGGAACTTTAATAAGTAGCCATTTGGAAATCCAGTGCATCCCTACTGAATGACTACTAGAAGATTTGAGGATTGACACAGAAAAAGGGTTGGGTATGAGGGTGCTACGCAAATCTACAACTACGAACAATTTTTTGCCAAGAAGCCATGAAATTCACACAATGAACTCCATTTAACGCCAATTCACAGACAAATAAAACTGGGTGTGAAACAGACCTAACTTTGAAGTGAATCTGCTTTGCCCGAGCTACGTTGATGTTGAAACAAGTTGTACATTTTCCAGCACACCACGAAAGGGTGTTTTCAGCTAGCGGGGCAGCAGGTTTAAATGTGACAAATGAGTGTGTGCTTTGATAGCCGATGACCCAATGTAAAACAGATGCAGCAATAAACACCTGTTTGAACTGGGTAACCATGGGGCGAGACACTTCTCGACATGGGCACATCATGGCTGTGGTCTTAATCCGAAACAGGCCGAATCATATGGCACAATCGGCGGATGAATCAGTGTTCCGATAACTAATGTAATACAGGTCACAACTGCCTGGTTTTGTCCACATTGATGCATGGAAATACTTTGAATAAATACTCCGGTGGTTTTTTAACGATGTGTTTAACTCCCTGTGTCTGCCAGGCCATGGGCTGAATTGTCTTAAATCCAGAAACCCAAACATTCTGTTAGACACCATTTTTAAGTGTTTAATTTAAATATGAATAGTGTGTCCAGATTTTTTTATATTATTTAAATGTTAAAATCTTATTATTCCAAAATTTAAATATGTATTTTTTAGGTGTGAAAGGAAATTGTTTTGTTATTATGTCAGAAGTGTTAGGCTTGGACAAAGTAAACACATTTTTATTCACAACGCATAGTGCTAAATTGGGAAATTTCCAACAGGGAAATATCTATACAAATATTTTTTTGTAAATATGTTTACATATACAAAATATACACATACAAATCAGATATGGACTTTTCAATATTCTTTTGATCTAAAGTGCAAAATGTGAAAGGAACAGTAATAATAATATTTATAAATAGTAATTCATATATATTTCTGTTATTCTTTTCATTTTGTCTGGTTTATTAATATCTATAGCACTTTAATTTGTTCTGATTAAACAAAATATTTTTAATATTAAATAAATATTTATATAATATATAAAAATATAAAATATAATATAATTATATTTAATTTTACATACAAAAAAAGGAAACAAGCATATTGGAGACTAGATCACCGGTAATATACTGCTAAGGAAAAGTGGTTTCTGTATATATTTGTGTGTTTGTTTGTTCAGGGCTCTGTCGCGAACACCCTCCTCTCTGCACGTCAATCAAACACAGCACTGCAAGCAGCTGCAGGGCCTGGTCTCTTCGCAGGTCCAATTGTGTCGCACCAACCTGGAGCTTATGCACACCATCATCCAGGCTGCTAGGGAGGTCAAGAAGACCTGCCAGAAGACTTTTTCAGACATGCGGTGGAACTGCTCCTCCATAGAGAAAGGGCCACAATATCTACCTGACCTTGAAAGAGGTAACACTATCTAAAATTCTTTATCCAATAAAAATGTGATTTTCTGTGCTCTCAGGGTGTTTCTGGGACTTGTTTAATTGTGTAAGGAAGGTTAGGAGCCTCACTGGCAACCCTTGGTGGTTTTTATGTGTATGGCGAAACATGCCATACTAAAGTAGCCTTTATTTATTGTGCTTCGCTGTGTGAAGAAGTCACTCTCTCACCCAGTCACCAGCCTCCCAACTCAGTTTCCTGTCCACAAAGCCTACTGTTAGAGCTGTATTGAAGTGCTCTGTCTAAGAATGCCTGGCTTCCTGTTTTAGTGTGTGGGATTTCTTTGGGACACCTCACAATAGTCCCCATTCTCCATGGGAGAAATTGTTATGGGTTGTCAGCGGCTCAGAATGCCCTTTTCTTTCGTCGTTATCTACTCCTATTTTTTTTTTTTTTACCTTTCCTTCCCACCACAAAGACTTTTACCAAGTCTCTCGTGTCCTGGCAATTTGTTATATTTTTCTTGAATAAAAGTGAAATATGGCTACCTGAATATCTGACTCTTATGTCAAATAATGAATTGACCTTTGATGAGACCTTATGGTTGAACATTTTTTCCCCATAACTCACTGGTGATATGCTTATGCTATGCTGTTTGACTGATGCTAGTCTCGACCCACTAGTCGTGCTAGACTTTTGCCAAAGTTTCTGCTGGAGCCCATCCTTCTAGTTGAATGCGTTTATCTTCTTAAAAGTCGACCTGCCAAGAGTATTTCTCCTGTGCCAGAATGACCGATTGCCAGGGCAGGTTTTTCTAAGTCTGGGTGAAGTTATAGAGCTACTACAAAGGCCTGGCTTCCAATCAAACAGACATGAGAGATGACTGGATGAAGCCTGGAGAAGACGGTTCCCATCTGTCAAGCATTTAAATACGCTTGAAAGGCTCTGTCAGCCACAAAAGTGGTCTGTGTCTAGGGGCGCCTTTGATGTATCTCAGTCCTGAGTCAAGGTGTACTTCTTTTGCGCTCATCATCAATTCTTTACAAACATTACAAACACTTCACTTTTAGTCAGGTCCTAAGTTTCCAGCTACCAGCTATTCCTGTGTGTAGAAGGTGGGCTGCCAATTTGCCATGTTGCATTACTTTCTAGGCCTCTAGAGAAACCAGTGACTTCCTGCTTTTCTGGACAGGTGAGCACAGGGTTTTCCTGAAATAATTGATGTAATGAAATACTTTGTAGGTACTCGAGAATCTGCGTTTGTGTATGCCCTGTCTGCGGCCGCCATCAGCCACACCATCGCCCGGGCCTGCACGTCTGGAGACTTGCGCCTGTGCTCCTGTGGGCCCATCCCGGGCGAAATCCCTGAGCCAGGATACCGCTGGGGGGGCTGCGCTGACAACCTGCACTATGGCCTTGTTATGGGATCCAAGTTCTCTGATGCCCCCATGAAGATGAAGAAGTCTGGCTCTCACGCCAACAAGCTCATGCACCTGCACAACAGTGAAGTGGGCAGACAGGTATTTATCATTTTATCATTAATTAGTAACAAGAATATTCGTATTTATTTTTTAAGCAAGCACTCTTATCCTTATGTATCTTACTTATCTGGGACTTTACCTGTTTATACAGCTGGATTTTTACTTAAGCAAGATACCATTTTTACACCTGGATACACAAGCAAGCAGCAGTTCCCCTCTTTTTACCTGCGGCATTCTGGTCATTAGTTCAGTTCCTACTGTACTGCTGTGTTCTAATGTCATCCAGTGTCAAGTGATGTTTATCTTCTGCAGGGAAATCAATGTTCAGTACATAGGAAAGGTAGAACCTCATACAAGTCCATATCAAGTTGGCGCGGGAAAGCTTTCTTGGTCCCTCCTGTGTTTGATTAGCTTGTGTTCCCCACAGGCTCTGCGAGGCGCCGTGGAGATGAAGTGCAAGTGTCACGGCGTCTCCGGCTCCTGCTCCATCAGGACCTGCTGGAGGGGCTTGCAGGACCTGAAGGATATCGCCATGGACCTGAAGACCAAGTACCTGTCTGCTACCAAAGTGGTGCACCGCCCCATGGGCACACGCAAGCAGCTTGTCCCCAAGGACCTTGACGTCCGGCCCGTGAGGGATAACGAGCTGGTCTACCTTCAGAGCTCGCCCGACTTCTGCACCAAGAACGACAAACTGGGCTCTGTCGGCACTCAGGACAGGTGAGCAACTTCAAACTTTTGGGCAGTATTTTTAATGGTGAGGTATCAGGAAGTAACTTACCTTATGTAGACTTGATCAGGATGTTTGTTTAATTAACCCCTCCCCTTCCCAAGTGGCATCGTTTGCCTAAAAGCTTTGATAGAACAAGTGTGTTCTAAGTTTGTCCTATCTATGGTATGTTTGTGCATGTGTCACTGATATGGCTATTGTGAGTTTGTCCAAGTGTCGTATGCGTTGTGGCAGTTATCAGCCTGCGAGCGTGTGAGTAATGGAGTTATTCTCAGGCGGAACATGCTCAGCTGATATCAATTAGACAGTATGTCATTGAGGGGAATGGCTCGGAGTTCAAAAGACCCAGTAAATTTACCAAGAGTATTTTATTAGGAAGTATGTTTTGAATAGAGCTTATTGGATCATTTCATTTGATACATACCTCGATAATGCAGGCTGTTTGGGCTTTTATTTCTGAGGTAAGCGTCAGACAGTTCTGGGAAGGATCTGGAAGGTCAGATTCTGGAGATGAGCCCCACACATCTTAATCTCATTGGATTTGTTCAGTTTGGCTGCCTTAATTATTTTTACCACCTACGCCATGTGATTTTATTTTTTGCGAAAGCACTCGCAGCCTCACTGCCCTTTCAGATACGTTTGCTGTCAGATTGTAGACTACTCCCACAGCTGCTGCAAGTTCTCCACTGTGAAGCAATTGCATTTCGACAGATCCACTTTGAATAGGCCATTGCAATTTGTATATCTTTCTATTCTTTTTTTAACTGCACCACTGTCATTATATGGACGTTCTCATAAGATTTCAGTCATGGTTTATAAAGAAAAGTTGTTTAATTAGTAGAGAGTGAAAACGGTTTAACAGCAATGTGTATCAACAGCAGATTATGCTCTCTGGTTTGGAATACTTCACTTTCTGTGTGTTGTTTGCAGGGACCATGTTTCCCATTGGCTCAGCAACTTTCACTTAAACTTTAGGTTTACTGGGTTAGTACTATATGCACAAACATAAGAGAAACATGCGCTAACCTGAATGTCACATCACACAGTATTAACCCAGAGAGATATCCCGGAGCCATGCATATCATGTGCACTTACTATGTCTAATGCGCCCACTTTTACGAATGGATAAGATATCTCACGTGTGGCCACATGATCTATATTTAGTATTCCACGTGGAGTCACATGTCTCATGCTTTTGTTGTCATTTGTCATCATTAGGACAGTGATGTGTGATGTGTGGTGCTGTCGTTTTGGGGGGTACGGAGGAAATTATGCTGCCCCAATGGGTACACATCAGTAATCCCCATAATTCTACTTGAAAGTGAGCTTATCTAAGGACATCGGTGACATCGCTGTAGAGATTTTATTTTTTTTTAATAACAGGAAAAAGAAAAAAGAAATAAATTTGAAACTACTGCTTGAAAATTCAGGGGGTTTGGTAGTAAGGAGGATAAAGCTGGAAGAACCAACGCAGACTAAAATGACCCCAGAACTGAAGTTGTGATTTTGCAGAAGATAAAGACCAATATAAAAATAAAACAACCAAAAGAACCTTGAACTGCTTTTAGGGCTACGGTTATATGGGCAAGGAGAGAAAAAATTCAGCTGCCCTTTACTATCAAAAGGAAACTTGCCCTTCTATGGTTATTGTGAATTTCTCTTCTTCTGCAGCAAAATCTTCCTAGCATCTCTCTCAGCATTCAGGGTAATTTGGGCCCCTGAGTTGTAAAACAATGTGCAAAGTAGAGAAAAATGTTATTAAAGGTGGTAGTCCCCTGTACATTAAATATGAAGACTAAACTCTGGGGCTATTTTCAGCTCTGGACATATGCTCTCAGTCTGTGGTGTTGCTCAGAATTTAAACTCTAGTAATGCTTTGACTTACGAGCCAAGACATCAAGGTAAAGACTACAATGGGGTGACGGGGAGACTACATTCAAATGGCAGCAGTCTTGAAGGAAACTGTCAACAGGAGTCAGATGCATGGTGGGGACTTGGGACTTATGCCTGGTTCCTTGGGGTGTCCCTGGGGCGTCCCTGTGGCCCTTGCAGCCTTTGACATTGTCTTCTCGCCTCCCCCGACCTGCAGGCAGTGTAACAAGACCTCCAACGGCAGTGACAGCTGTGACTTGATGTGCTGCGGCCGGGGTTACAACCCGTACACGGAGAAGCTGGTGGAGAGGTGCCACTGCAAGTACCACTGGTGCTGCTACGTGACGTGTAAGAAGTGCGAACGGACCGTGGAGAGATACGTGTGCAAATGAGGCGCCCCCTTTCCATCTCGCTGTAACCTCCTCACAGATAACCAAAGCACTATGTACCAAGAAGGCTTACTTTTGTCTTAAGCTTCAGCGTGTATATTTTGACGAGAACGTTTTTGTTTATTGTATTTTTTTACATTTTGATTTCGTAATTGTTTTTCGAAAAACTCTGCCCCAGCCTGGACTTTTTTTTCCGTTTACAAATGTCGACATTGGGTGTTATGACAGTGCCTGTTGGTCACGTGGAGACCACCGTCCTGGAGGACTTTTTGCGGATGTGCCCACCCTCCCCACGTTTGGATGTAAAAAAATAATCTATTTTTCTTATGCATTTACTAAAGAAATTATATTGGAATCCTGGAGGGGAGCCTCCCACGTTTCTGTGCCTCGTTGGAGTGGCAGTTTTAGCCATGGACTGATATTAACTCCAGATAGAACACTTTGGAGCCATTCTGGAATTCTAAGATTTTTGAGAATCTGGGGGATTATTAATTGAAAACGAAGGAGAGTGAAAGAAGGTGCTGAATATGCAAAGGGAAATGCTGTCAAATGCTGTCCCAGTTGAAGAACTTTAAATGGCTTGTATTAAACGTCTGGGCATGCAATCTCCATGGTTTGGAGTGCGGAGGCAACTTTTTAATTGTGTACCGCCAGCAAAGGACAATAGACGAAGAGTGTTTTGCATTGTTAAATTTCCTGTTACAGTAATGCAGGTAGCGCAAGGCTAACTCCTCAGAGCATGTCAGCAAAGTAGGCCTTTAGGATTCCCATGACACTGTATTAAGAACCACTTTTGTGTGGGTGTACATACTGTCTTTTGTATGCTGAATTAAAAAAAATATTTATGAACTAATTAAAGAATCTTTACCAATTCTGCAGATGTAAAATCATGTTTTCCTTTATAACTCCTAAACAAAATAGCAAATTAAGTCAATTATAGTCAATTATTTGCATTAGCAATACGGTTAACTTAAAGTGATAGGGTTGCTTTCTGCTGAGGTAGCCTGTTTTTTGTATTTTGATGCGGTTCTCACAACATGCAAATAAACTTATTTACGTAGGCAGGAATGGAGGCTTTGCCTAGCGATTTTGAAATCTTTTGGTGACATTCAAAATCTCTGGTTGTGCAATATCAGTGATAGATTGTGGAAATATACCATTGCCAAGGGAAAATCTAAGCAGGGGGTATGTTTTTTAGATTGCAGTTATTATCGCTTTAGGGTTGGGTTTTGTGGCCAGGGGTTGTTAGTAACAGTCAATCATTACAAATAAATATTTCCCCTCTCACTGTACATTTCCCTCTAACACAGTTTACATTGTTATGTTTTTAGAGGCAGGTTGTTTATAGATGTTCTTTGAAAATATGACAAGAAGAAATGGAAATATCCCCCTGCCACATTACTATTGATTTAATCATAATATTAATAATCTCAGAATTAATGTTGCAATTTCTGTTGGCGTCAAACACACTCCTCTATCTTGAAAGACTCAAACGCAACTTCTCCCCTGGGATGCGTAAGGGACAGGACCACTACCTCTGTGCAGGTGAGAAGAGGTCTCACTGCACACAACCCTGCCTGTCGACAGATTCAAGAGCCCCTCTGTCAGTGGCATTCCTGCTGCCCGCAGCTGGCCCCGAGCTTTCGGCAGTGGTGGAGGACGTTTTTATTTTTGGGGGGCTGGGTGGGAGTGGCACTTTCGCTGTCAGTTGGATGGGTCGCAGCCGCCAGAAATTTGGGTGACACTGCCCTGTTGAGTGACGAGACACAAGGTCCCTCTTAACGCAGGCGGAAGTGAGATATACTGACATTCTGAATTCTGGGTTTTTAAAATCGTCTATAGGCATTTTAAAAGGCATGCCATATTATAATTCAAACTATAACAGAAGGTGATAGAATGATATTATATCATTTTCATTGTTAAACTCACCCATTTATTAGACATTCTAAATGGAATCCCCTTAATCCCCTTCTGTGTAGAGTTACAAGGCACAGCCGATTGTCATGCAAACATTATGTAAGGCTACCTGACAGTAAATAATGACACACCTCAAATAAAGCTTAGTTAAATATTTTTTGCAATGTTTTCAGTCAATTTGATTTCAATTTGATTTTCATAAATCTATGTATAAAACTACAAGCCATGTGAAAAACAGATCCGGAAAGACAGGAAGTAAAGCAAGTTGAGAAGAAAGCTGTACAGAGGAAGATCCCATTTGCTGAATCTCACACTGGCAAGCCATAAATGTGATGTGCATGTTGAGAATGCAAAAACAGGAATGGTGAGAGTGTAGGAGATGTCTACTGCTTCTCTCCCCACCAAACGACACATTTCCTTAATCAAAATGCAGCTTGTCATTGAGGTACCAAAGCTCAAGTATTTATATATCACAAATTTTCTTCCTCCATCCACATATATTTCAAGGATTTAACAGTACCTGATCAAAAACTAAATACTTACAGAGAAAAAATGTGACCATGTTTTGATAACTTGATTACCCCCACAGTGCTTTAATTTAAACTTTGAATGACCCCTCTTCATTCAAATACATAAGATTAAAACTGTACACTCATGTTTTGTATTTACTGTATCCTGCTTGGTCACATATTTTGTCAAGCATCAATAAATCTTTGTAATACAATATTCATGCGTGTAGTACATTTAAAAAACTTACTGATTGATAGCATTGATTGAGGTTAGATACACAAGCTAAGATAGCGCTCTGCCTTGCGTTTTCTCTTCCTTTAGTGAGGTGTTAAATGGATAAGTTGTCGAAAAATATGAGCAAAAACACAGCTTCACTTTTGCTAACAGTTAATTCACTTAGGGCATTGCTCCAAGCTGATAAAATCATAGTTTAAAATCAAATAGAATGGAACCTGGATTTTGTAATAATTCTTGGTGGGCAGTCTTTCCTGTTACTCTTTGGGTACTGGGAATTACCCTATAGTTGAAAGAGAAAGGGGACTTTAATGGACAGCAGTGAAACTCCGAGGTTAATGTTGGTGCACATAGAACACTGACCATTTAATGAAAATCAGCTTTGTGCGTGCCACAGTTCAGAGGTTGGCCTGTGAATGGGGCAGACAAAGAATTTGACTTGAGTGGTAAAGGTATTGAGATGTACTGACCCGCACTGTAAATGCACTATAGTGGCCGACGCCTCCCGTGTCTCTGTAAATAGCCCTTGTAGCATGTGCAGTAAAAACGGTCATATGGAGAGACTCTGAAGCTGTTAAATTGTTTCCTATGGCTAGTTGCTAGGGCACAAGGAGTTGCTAGGGCAAAATTTGATGAATGGAAAGCAACATCCCAGTCACAGGCAGGTTCAGTGGACAAATCACCATCTGACATATTTTGGAATAACTAGATTACTTTTATACAGAGACTCATTCAGGAAAGGCCCAAAAGATAGTTCATTTGAAAGTCAGTGTCACATGAATAAATAAATAAAAAACATCTTGTTTGTGTTCAAAAGCATTTCCATATTTTTGTTTCATTGAATAAAGTTTCTTGTGGTTTTTTAATGCATGTAGTTTATTGTAACCCATGACTTTAAAATACATTCCTCTTGCTCTACATAATTATCATAAAACAAATAAATCAAATGAATGATATTCTACTGAAACAAATCTATTGTTTTAACAAACGTTATTATGAATTTGATTCTGCACTGGTCATTGGCCACATTAGAAGAATGCATATCCATTCCAAAACACATAAAGCAGCATAGAATATCTTTTTTACAGAAAAAAATGCTGTCGACAACGTCCTCAGACTTTAGCGAAATTTGTGCACTCGGGTTTTTAGCGTTGGAACTGCCAGAGAGGTGGAAGGAGAAAAGTAAGAGAAGCAGGGAAGTGGAGTGGAGTGGAGATAAAAGAGGCACGGTTAGGGCTCTGGGAAAAGTAAACAAATGGGAATGTAATCAGAGCGAATCAGCACAAAGGAGAACAAGGCTGTGTACGCCGTGCACCGAGGAACTGTAGGGAAGAAAAATAGAGTGAACTAATTGATATTTCTGGGAAGAGCCAGCTCACTATTTAAATAGGGATGGTGCCCATTAAGGGGCATTGTGTGCCAAATTGGCTTATGTCAACGGTGATGACAGCTAATATGTTTCCTGTACAAATTGCACTTTTTTGTTTTGAAGGTAATTTGAAGGTTTGATTACATCGCTAATTCAGCTCATTGCATTAGTGTTTTGTTTTACTAGCCGTCCTGCTTCCATGCTGTTTTTTAATCTGATATACAAAAATAAACTATCTGGATGATACTGGGCTGGATGTTATTACCACACTCAACAATGATATCTACAGACCTTACCAGCGCTGGCCAGTACAATCAGCTCGTTTTGAGTTAGGGTACTGTTGGTAAACTCAACTAAAGGCCAGGAACAGCACTGCCTTCAAGTGGCCATGGCCCAGTAAGCCAAAGAGTAGAAGATTTCCTCAATCTGGCATTTCCTCAATCTGGATCATTTACTGTCTTACCATGTATATATTTGGCAACGCATGTGTAAGAGTTGGCCTGTCCTCATCTATAAAACAGTCACTTTATATGGTGCGATATGTATTTAATTGTTCCACTAAATTGCTTTTTCTCTTTTGACATCCCTAGTGCAACCTTTCTATCTTTCCCGTTCTGTAATACTGGAGCTACTTAAAGTCTAGAAGAAAAAGACAAAAAGACTTGGAAGAAAAAGAAAAAGGTTTTGTTAAGGTTATCCGTCTTCAAAACCGCTACCACAAATGATGGTCTTTCTGAAAACCTGAATCAAACTGTACAAAAAGCTATGATTCTAGATCCGTGAGGCCATAGGCACTTTTATGGCCCCAGTCTGAAAATATGCAAGAACCCGCCTATTAACCTATAATCTGGCTATAAACTGCAGTGAACAAATCAGAATGCGAATCAGGAAAATACGATTTTCATGAGGAATCAGCCAGGAAAATATGTTTAAGGTGAGTTAAGCAGTGGTCCAGAGAGAGCTGCAGTATTTCAGTCACTGCACACTGAATCTCAATCTCATTTAGCCTAACCCTGCAGCCTCTTTCTGACAGAAATGAGGGGGGCGTTCATGTGTTCAGCTCCAGGGCCCACATAATGTTCTGCCGCAGAACCGGTATTTCCCATGAACACAGTGAATAAAGTCATTTCGCAAACTTCGAAAGCATCGGTCGTAATGCCATGCACCAGGTCTATGGTTCCCCACCCCAAGATGAGGACGCTAAACCATGACGGCCTTGTAAGCTTTCATGTTTTGGGGGAAAGGGGTTCGGCTTTGTTGAGACTTGGTTCATTTCTTAGATAAAAGTAATGTTTCTTTGTTATTATGTTAAGGTAAGACAAATAACGCACTTTTACACATTCACTTAAGAACAAATAATTACTAATCATTCAACTAACCATAAAAATTATGTTTATGCATGGTCAGTAATGATGTTTCATGGGGCATCTTGATGTTATGAATGAATCTATTATGTCTATTTAGGTTTTTTTTTTAAACTTAGCTTACATCCAGACTGGTCCTGTCAAAAAGAGTTTTCATGTAAAAACCAGAGCCAACTTTTCAGTTACCACCTGTACTTTGTTTAAGTTGCATTATTTTAAATTTGTCCCTGAGCACATTTAAACTCTCATAGTATTGACATCAGCGAAACGTGGTGCAATATGAGTTAGTCATAACAATCCGGAGCAGGTTTTCTTTAATCACAAGATCATAAAACACTCAGGACTGATCAGGTTTTACATTGCAATTTGCCTGGGCGTACGACTCGTTTCGAAAAATGAATGGCCCGGCTATGGTTTTCAGACATTCTCCTTAGCGTTGCCGCTGAAGCGCATCTCTGTAAATCAATCTTTCTCCCTCCAAGTCTTTCAGCCAGTGTTCCCCTTTTGTAATATGTCTTGAGTAAGAAAAATAGTGGATTTTTGAGTCGCTGTGAAGATATCATATGCATATACATTTGTTTTAATTTATTTTTTATTTCAGTGTAATTTTGAGTGGTAGCCAGCCCCCACCACCCCTTAATTGCTTCCATATTTCTTGAACCAGATGAGGTAATGCCATCAGTTTAATATAGATTGAGTACAAAGCCATTATGTCTGATTGTAAGTTTTCACTGAAGTGATTTCTCTGTATGAGAATTTTTGCATTGTCTCAACAGAAACACGCCTCAATAAAGCAGAGGGATTTTCATATATTTTCAGATGTTCTCATTTTAAATTTTAGTTTTATCTTTATCAATTATTATTAATGGTTAAAGCAAAATTTATGTAGTTCCCTCTCTCTCTAAAAGTAATTTTTTTTACGGCTTTATATTTTTCAAACATTAACGCCCACTCCTTCACCTAGCCTGAGTAAAACCCAAGGCCCTATGGGACTAGTTCTCCATTGCGATGGCTGACCCTCATATATCATACTTTTTCCCCATCTCAGGACTGATTTACTGTTGGTTTTATACTGCTGCTATGTGCTTAGCCCCACAAGTGCCATTAAACTGAAGCTTGGGCAGACTGATGATGGGGATTTGCCCTTGCCATGCGGCTCTTTGGCATACAAAGCGTTTCCCCAATCTCCACCCCCCATCCCCACAACCCCCAGAGAAGGGGTCTACGCAGGGCTAAGAGACATAAGGAAGCACTGCCTGATGGATTTCTCTCAGGCTGGACCCAGGACTGCATGCGATCCCTGTCGCTGGCCACATCTATTTTCCATAATGAGGACCACCCAGAAAATAAACAGAAGGTCCTCTGCAGATGAAAGGGAGATCTTCTCCTACTGTGACCATGGAGCATGTCATGGGACAAACTGTATAGAGACAAGCTTGTTTGCGTCGCGATGATATATGCGTCCTGTCTGCTACCTCTCAGCACTTTTGTGTTCAGGCCGGTAGAGCACTAGAGCCAGAGCATCAGGCTGGAACATGGTACTATAGAACATTTTCTAATGTAGAATTCCTTACAAATAAAATTGTATGCCAGTTGGCTCATGTTATGGCTGTGTGGAAGATAAATATTGAACATTATGATGATGATGATGATGATGATGATGACATATTATGGTATTTGTCTCTGTTTTCATGAATGACGTAAATACCAAAAGCAGACTTCCATTTTGAATTATGTTTGGATCTTGTAAAAGTTTGTGTGTCTCTTTATTTCGGTTGTAACAACAAATCTGTAGTGTGGTAGAAGACAGCAAATGGGAAGGATTTTTGGAACCTGGGAAGAATAAATAAATGATATATGATAAATGAAGCAATCTTCGGTGTCGGGCCCTCCTGGGGAGGGAATGTGGGACCTTTCTGCAGGGACGCATTCCTCCCCATTACAGCACTAAAGCAAATGTTTCCCACCAGCCACCATGGCGATTAACCCTATCTCTCCTAACCTAGGGAAAATAATATGAAGATGCCTGTTCCTCCCCACACTACTCTATCTCTTTTAATTTTCCGCCAGTGGCTTATACGTTTCCTATCCATTTTTAACATCCAATCCTAATATTTACCTCTCTTTCAAGGCATGGCCAAAAGAGAACTGGCGCAGTCAAAAGTGAAATTGATGCTCTCATTAATTCTAGGGGTAACAAACATTTGCCCTTTTCATGGCTGTGTAACTTTGCAGAAAGAGGGGATTTGCAGGTTGAAGACGGTGGCCGTGTTTGTACTATGAGACGGTGTGGGTGATTGAGTACTCTGACTTTGAATGCCTGCAGGAAAGTGAACCGGTGAAGGGGCAAGAACTGTGAGTAAGGAATCGCAAATGCTGAAACATTCCTACTAACAAGGGGGGGGCTGCCATCAGTTTAACACGATTTCTCTATTCTTTCCATTTTTTGTTTGCCTTAAGAATTAGCTGTGAAACTTAAGCAATTTACATATGACTGTTTCATACATTTAATATAACAGTATCATATGTTTGATCGGTATCTCCGTCTAAGGACAACCCTTAACCATTTGGTTTTATTGATTGTTGAATATGAGCAGTATTGGGGTGGTGAGCAGTTTATTTGGGGAAACGGTATTTCCATTTAGTCTTTGAATTATTAAAATTTGATGGACAAGCAAAGTATTGAAAGTTGTCTCATAAATTATAATAATAATTAATAATAAGCCAAGATAATGCCGCCACGGCCTTTGTGCACAGTTTGACCTTTGACCCAGCAACAACTGCTGA
Organism: Hiodon alosoides; assembly: GCA_025775065.1. Classification (NCBI taxonomy): domain Eukaryota; kingdom Metazoa; phylum Chordata; class Actinopteri; order Hiodontiformes; family Hiodontidae; genus Hiodon; species Hiodon alosoides. Next base: position 45,463 of record JAOYSI010000914.1, read on the forward strand.
ATGTCGTTGCTGTCTGCCTATTAAATGCAGGTGTGGGCCTGACAGGGCAGCATGAAGAAGCACAGGGCAAATGTGCTGCAGTGGGAGCAGGCAGTGCCCCTGCCCCCACACCTTTCCATCACGGCTCACTGCAACAAACAGAGGCATAATGGATCATGGAAACAATTGTGCCTCCCCCCTCCCCTCTCTCTGTCTTTTGTTGGATTTGATTGTTATTAAGTGCTGCATCCATCACCAGGGAGTCCACCCAGAGGCCACACCACATTCCAACATGAACACTTCTCTGGTTTGGAAATTTGCTGCAGTTTATTGTCAGTTGACATGTGTGTGTGTGTATATATATATATACATATATATATATTTTTTTACATATTTGCCAACTGTTATACTGGTTCTTATAAGATTGATGATGTATTTATGGCTTAAGATCCAACTTCGTGGAAACCTTTTCTTATGTTAAAAAAATGTATACTAGAGCCTAAGTAACTGGGATATTCCAATATAAAAGTTTTTGTTCTTCTTCAGTTTGCTATGAAACTGTTCAGAAACTGTTCATCCTATTTGCCAGTATGCTGTTACTAGTTCTATCTCCTACTTTGGCAATACTGTTCTTATAAAGCAGCTCCATAAGGAATTAACAAAGAGAAATCAGAGCGCACACGAAGGACGCCATGTGTTTAGGGGCTGATTCCCCTCAAATGGCTCGTTTCATTGGACATTCCATGATGGTCACATGCTCTTGGCCATCCAGGCGGGAATCAGAGAGCGCCGGTGCCAACATTCCAGTGCAGTCGTTGTTTTGTGCTAGGATTTCCTGGGGGCCTTTCCTGCTGGTCACCGGGACCTGTAATAATGTCTGGTATCATGACAGGCGTAGGCCTTGTAACGTGCGTGCACGAGGCCAGCACGGGAGCAACAGCCTGGTCTCTCTAATGGACTCAGGGCTGCCTACGAGTAATGCTCATTTGTTAACGTTTTCCTCGCACAGCAAATGCAGTTAGAAAGATTGCCACTCCCGCCATGCACTGCCAAATGTTCAGTGTGCTGAATGATCACAAATCTTCTTGAGATGACCGTAAAGCGGACTCTAATAGCTATAGCCTACTAGCTGGATCATAATGGCTACAGACTTTGAAAACCAGCATCCTGAAGATTAAGAGTTTTTTGGGGGGTTGGTTTAAGGTGGCAGCAAATCAAGAGGGCTGTCTAGATAATGAACTGAGCTCATTTCTATTTAAGAACTGAAGATGGGCCCAGTAGAATGTGGCTAGGATATGGACTATCTTGAGTTTAGCAGCACAAGTGCACTGATGAATGTGAACTGAATTATGCTTAGAAAGCGTTATTACTACAGAAGCACTCCAGACAATAAATTCACTTATACTGTTTTATCTCTTGGCAAGATTGGACTGAATTCATAAATAAGAGCAAAGTGAATTGTCAGGGGGTTAGACACAGTTTGTTTTAATTTCAATAGTAAGCAGTAAGCTAATAAAAGTGCATTTCTTCAAAAATGAAACACAGCCTAATTATCCAGCAGTGTCAAACTGAGACCAGATTGAAACTAAGATTCAGCTTAATCATATGCCCAATCATATCCAATTAATTAGATGGGTTAGAGGTTCCCCAGGACCAAGACTGAGAACCGCTGGCCAGCTGAGTACCGCTTGAACACTAGAAGTTTTCAACCTGGCTGGCTTACAATTTGTCTTTAACAATTCCTTTAGCTCGCTGAATTAATCTGCAATATTCTTCCTATTGATTTATATTTAAGATAATCATATTCTACATATGAACATGGGATATTGTTATCAGTTAGACACAATATCCATTTAAACAATGTTCCACAATCAGAGGGTTTTCCCTACCCAATGGCAAATGTTTTCCAAATAGACTAACACTTTGAGGGTTGTTACTGGGGGGATAGGGTGTAATTGTAGGAAGCAGTTATTCTACTCTCTTTGTTGTTCCAGTCAGGTTGTCATTACTTGACATCTTCTGGGGATGGATATTAATCGGTCTAAGGAGGGGTGCGTGGCCAAGTTCTGCTGACTTTTCTTCTTTTTTGCTCTCTTGCCAAAGAAATCAGCTGTTTCTGTGTGTCTTCATAATAACATTATACAAATACATTATACAAATTAAATTATTTGTGAAAATATGATCATATTTGTATCTTACATTAAGAGTCTTGTCTCACATTAGGCACTGCAAAAGAGCTCAATTTGCAATATACACCTGTTGTGCTACCTTGTCAAAATATATTTTATATTTATATTTTATAGCCAAGTGAAATAAATGTATTTGCCCATTTTATGTGAGTTATGGCTGATGATTTGTTTTCTCTGTGTAAATTGAGTTTATTTATGTGTTCCGCAGAGCCGGAAACTCTGGGAACTCTCTCGCAGAGCCGTTAACTCGGGGTACTCTGACGCAGAGCTGGACTTGGACATGGCTTGGAGACTTCGATATGCTTGGAGACTTGGTTATGCTTGGAGACTTGGTTATGGCTTGGAGACTTGGTTATGCTTGGAGACTTGGTCATGGCTTGGAGACTTGGTTATGGCTTGGCGACTTGGTCATGGCTTGGAGACTTGGTTATGGCTTGGGGACTTGGTTATGGCTTGGCGACTTGGTCATGGCTTTGAGACTTTGTTATGGCTTGGGGACTTGGTTATGGCTTGGAGACTTGGTCATGGCTTTGAGACTTTGTTATGGCTTGGGGACTTGGTTATGGCTTGGAGACTTGGTTATGCTTGGAGACTTGGTCATGGCTTGGAGACTTGGTTATGGCTTGGAGACTTGGTTATGCTTAGAGACTTGGTCATGGCTTGGAGACTTGGTCATGGCTTGGAGACTTGGTTATGGCTTGGCGACTTGGTCATGGCTTGGAGACTTGGTCAGGCTTGGAGACTTTGTTATGGCTTGGGGACTTGGTTATGGCTTGGAGGCTTGGTCATGGCTTTGAGACTTTGTTATGGCTTGGGGACTTGGTCATGGCTTGGAGGCTTGGAGACTGGGGCCGGAGACACAGGGGGGCTGCTGGGTTCTTTGTCGAGGGAAGTAATTGTTATTGTTTTCATGTACCTGTTGCCATGTGTTTATTAAAGATAATGTTTGGTTTGGATTTCGACTAAGTCTCCGTCCTGTGCAACGAAAGCCGTGTCTGGCCGGGACTCGGTCCGCGCGGGAGCTGCGCTTGGGTTCATCCCTGCGCTGGTGCCTCGCACCTCGATTGGTCTTTTTCTTTTTGAAGAACAGAGAAAAATAGTTCTATTTATCATATTTATGCCGCCCCCAATTGTATTTTTTCAACCTTTGTTTTGAACCTGCAAAGGAATGCACAGGGCCCATCTCCTGATTTCTGGAATTACACAGCTGTGGTTCCAGAACCTCATTTCTCTCTCTCTCTCTCTCTCTCTCTCTCTCTCTCTCTCTCTCTCTCTCTCTCTCTCTCTCTCTCTCTCTCTCTCTTAGCCCAGGTCTGGACTTGAGAAGAAAGCAATAGTAGGCATGCTTAATTAACAATTTAATAATACAGACCTTTGACAGTGACACCATGTTAGGCCTTGCCCTACACTGGTACTGTGGGCAGTGGTGGGATGTCAGTAAGAATGTTCATTAGGGTAGGTAGTCATATTTGCACCTGCACTTATGTCTCCTTGTTATGTCTGCGTCAAAATGCTGAGGCTTCTGTACCTTGATGACAGGAAATTCTAATGTATGTATTCTAATGTATTCTCTGGTTTTGGTCCATTGCACAAATCCAGTGCTACTTGTTGACTACACTTTAATGCACGTAGGTGTGGTGACCCTTACGGAAGGGAACACTGTTCTGTTACTAGAATGTGCAACTGTCTGAGTCTTGGTGAGGTGGGAAAGATTTAGACCAGGAAATAACCGAGCCATATTTGGGAGCCTCTACATGAAAAGGCTGTTATCCTCTGCCTCATCAAGAGCTTGTGGAATGTGTTATTCAATGTCCTGTCTGTTTTCATTTAGATAACCTGTGTTTATGTATCTGTTTTTAAATGGAGTATTTATGCGGTACTGTCTCAGAATATTGCTTTGTCAAAAATCATCGATGTCTACATCTGAATTCCTAGCAGTGATCCTTTTCATGGATGACGTTAGCTGATGAGGGTACTCTCCAGTTCTCCAATATTGCTCTCATGAATGCAGTCCCTGCTATTTTTAACATTTTCTCAAGAGAAATCAATTACAAGGTTAATAATTAAGTGCGATGACTTGGAATCTTTACTGGACTGGCAGCCAAATTGTAGCACTTCCTCAAAACTCATGGCTGAGTGATCGCTCTCCAACACTCATGTGGCTAATGATCACTCATGTGGAGCTCTCTCCGAAAAATTATATAGCCCTGAAAACACTAAGCCGACAATCTAGAAAAATGCCGGCTTATCCTCTCCCCTATTTGTCAGAAACCCAGCAACCAGAATCAAGACAATTAAATGTTAAAAAGCAGGAAATGAAGTGCCCCATTTCCCTTTTTCAAAAAACTTTGTTTTTCCTTTGCTTCTGTTTGGTTCATTTTCAGTAACAGGAGATGGTCTTTGCTATCTCTTTGTGCTTCTCAAAGCTCTACTGAGCATGCACTTTTTTAGCACTGCAGCTTTGCACAGTTAACTGTCTCCTGCCTTTATCTCTGAGGATCACTTCCTGTGCCCCCCTGCCCTTTTTCTGTCTGACCACCCCTCTAATCCCCCTGCTGCGGACTGCTGCATAGTCGAGGCAGATTCCTGGCCTGGCTTGCCAGAACCATGGATTCCATCAGTGGGAGAATATTCCCCCGCTTTCTATCCAGCCAGCCAACTGCTTGGCAGGGAGAGGTAACGCCCTACCTCCAGCATAACACGACACTGTCATGTAGGCCAGAGTCCAGTTTGGCTGCTGGTGACCAGACGAGAGTGCCTTCCCTGATGTCCTGCCCTGGTCAGATCGAAGCAGCATTCTGCTTTACGCCCAGGGGCAAGATGTACTCAGGCTGTCCACAGCTGTGTTTTTTCATTTTTTCATTTTCATTAGTGCAAAGGTACGTTTGGCATCGACGATGAGCCAAAAGGTTTTGTAGTTGTAACTCGGAATTTGTAATCACGGAAAATTTTGATGTTTGTGATGTGCAGTCTGTGTTTCTGAAATAAATGTGTGCATTCGTAAACGACAGTTTGCACTTTCTTTGAGCATTGCTCTGATATGATTTCCGCAACTACAAAACCCATTTTACAAAACTAATTTAAGTTATTCAATTATATCATAGCCTGTTTCTCTCAGGATAAACTAAACGAATTGCCAAAAAAAAGTATAGGTTATGTCCAACCAAGAGTTCTGTTTTATGGTTGCAAGTAGGAAACTGTCTCAGAACAATGCTGATGAAAACCAAAAACAGATTTAAATTGACATGTGCAAACTCTGTTGTTCAAACCTTCCCACTATAACCCTCCCAATGCCCTGGCCACAGGCTCACACTTGGCTACAATAACAACAGCTAACCCATGGGTTCGGTAAAAATAAAAGAAACCAAGATGGGAGATACTCAAGATTTATAACATAAAATACAAAATTAACAAACACCTGTGCCTCTGTGATAGTGTTCCCCAACAGGTCAATGAAAAATGGCTGCAATAGCTGCCGTCCCTTTACCAGTTCTGGGACCCACTTGATTCTCTTTCCTCAGCGGTAATGACTGTTGTAAGAAACCTTCTCCATCTGCTGTACTGCATATGTAGCGCACAAAAGACGAAAATGCAAAGATGCACACGACATGCACACAAGACACTGTCCAGTGGGCACAGAAAAAAGGGAAAGTTTTGAAAGCGAAATCATATATGATGGATTGTGAGCTTGGGACCCCCGCCTTCTAGCCCTCCTTAGGAGCCCTGTTCTTAACAGACCGAGAACTACATAGGGGAAACGATGCCATCTAGATGCCAACGATGCCAACAACGTTTCAGAGGAGGACCCACTCTACCGGCGGAAGAATTCCCAAGCCTGCTAGTCATGCTGCTGCTTGTCCTTGTCCTGTTGTCACCTTGCTTGGACCACCAGCTGTTGGTGAGTTTGTGACAGTTACTGCCGCTGAATTGTCGTCTACCAATCCAGCCTTAAATGCAATGCAGGTGGTCTGTCATGTGTCCTGTTGTTATACGCCCGCAGGACCCAATAGTTCTGACCAGCAGAACTGCTCCTCCTGTTACAAGACTAGCAGAGGTTTGTTGAATCGTTTGCAGGTTCTCTTCCCCTGCTGGTGAATCTTAGTGAACCCATATAGCCTCTGTCAAATAGTAGGAGGACCACTGAGAAACACATGGGAATGCCTGCTAACAACCGTGCATATCCCATATGATTTTAGAACTTTATAGAAGCAAGAAAAATGCTTCTGTCCTCAGATCTGGGGTTTTTTTTTTTTTTTTAAAGATGACCAAGATGTATATTTGCATATTTGATATTATAA
>JAOYSI010000914.1:60706-89562 GCA_025775065.1 Hiodon alosoides
AGCAATGTCCAGCACTTTTCCAACCACTCAGAGGAGAAGACCCTTCTGCTGTAACAGCAATGTCCAGCACTTTTCCAGCCACTCACAGAAGACCCTTCTGCTATAACAGCAATGTCCAGCACTTTTCCAGCCACTCACAGAAGACCCTTCTGCTATAATAGCAATATCCAGCACTTTTCCAGCCACTCACAGAAGACCCTTCTGCTATAACAGCAATGTCCAGCACTTTTCCAGCTACTCACAGAAGACCCTTCTGCTATAATAGCAATGTCCAGCACTTTTCCAGCCACTCACAGAAGACCCTTCTGCTATAATAGCAATGTCCAGCACTTTTCCAACCACTCACAGAAGACCCCTTTGCTTTAACAGCAATGTCCAGCACTTTTCCAGCCACTCAGAGGAGAAGACCCGTCTGCTTTAACAGTTCAGCACTTGAGTCAGGCGGGCCTGCAGCGGGGCTGTTTTAGCATTTCTCCATTTTAATCCCCAGTCCTTTGCAGGACGAGATCCCAGGTGCAGAACTCCCCTCAAAGTCCTAGCTATTAGGCCATCAAACTTCAAATGCCCCTTACCTCTTATTTTCCAGCTGTATTCTGTGCTGATATGTTGTACCTTCAAAGTGTTATGTATTTTGTGTAAAACAAATGGTAAAAATCCCAATCAAATCCAATTTAATTCCAAGTTGAAACACTATACATTTGGAAATGTCTGAGAGGAGTGAATACTTATGCAAGGCATTGTAAGTCTAGAAGGACAACTCAAATGACAACTCACAGGGGGTTGACTCCTTGCCTACAGAGCTCACTTCACGTACACTTTACCATATAAACAAAGATGTTCAGCCTTATTGCCGATTTTAAGTTAAACTTTAAGAAACCCAGCCAAAAGTTCCAAACTGAATATGCCTTACATAAGGCACTGCAAAATAAGGAACAAATGTTTTTAATTACCCCATGAGCCTTGCCCTAATTAAATGGCTATATGTCTTACATTTTATTGTAGTAACAAGGTAATTAAAATAAAGTCTGCTGTCATTCCTATTACAGACACCGGTTGGAAAACAATGAATATCACATATCACATCCAACAAAACAGTATGTTATAATAAAATTATGGCACATACTTGTGAGGATTTCATTCTTGTAAAATTGCACACCATTCCAGTGTTTGAGAATAATGTCTACGTCTCCTTGCTTTAAGTGAAGCAATGAACGCAAAACACGGAACCACTCCAGGAATACGAATTCGTGGCTCTACACGAACCAAGAATGTAATTATTATTTTAGATAGAAGTGTGGATCTCAGGCCGAATGAGAACTCCCTTTTCAAGCTGCCTTGGTCAGTGTGAGGAAATTCACCCTGTGTTGCACAGGTGCCTTTTGACACGGGTCAGGCATTTTGGTTCCTTGTCAGATGGAATAAGCTAAGAGGTTAAGTATGCCTGTTGTTCATACTTTATGGTGAGGGGTGGTAAGGCATGCGTATATGTCTTTTATTAATCGAATTTAACAACAAGATAAAAAGTAAAAGAACAAGAAGACAAAAAAAAAAATCTATAGGCCTTTTAAGACTGTGCAGTTACCTGCCCTTTCTTCACATACTCATTAAACGTAAAATCTTACATATATAATATTATATAGACCTACTGAAAATATAATAATTTATATTTAAATTAAACGTAGCTATGGACAGAACAGAAAGATTACGGAATGTTATTTGTTTGTCTAGTTACTGTGGTTTGGGTCGGGTAAGTCTTGTGACAACTGATGCAGTTTTGATACGGAGGCTCCCGTCATATTTCACATAAGTAAAGGAAGTACAAAGCAAGAATTTCTGGCTGGAACAGGTTCAGAAAATACACAGCCGGGTTTATTTGTGCTTGCCGAGTGTATTTTATTCTCTATCTCCCTTGGATGGGAAGCACAATGCCGTTTTCAAAATAAATTAATAAAATCATTAGATTTTTTTTAGAGTGGTGTTAATTCACAGGGTGTCATTTTAAGAAATCACACCCAAGACAGATATCAGTTTAATCTCAGATCACTTTCGGAAATCTAAGAACGTGTTTGTAAAATTGGCTTTTAATTAAATTGATTGCTACACAACTGAAATTGAAGATCCACAATACAATTGAAGATCCAGATTGCCCATTAAGTTTTATTTAGAAACAAATAGGAGGCATTTGAAAGAATGGAAATTTCCCCGGATTTCCCCGGAAATGTTTCTTTTGATCACAATTGCTAATCATATGTAGTAGCCTATGAAATAAATTTATTGCAAAATATCAGAACTAATTGCAACTAATTAGTCACTAGGCAATTTTGTCCTCTCTACCAGTCATCAAATACTGTATGGTTGAATGGCCATGCAATTTGGTCTCATCTGAATAAATGTAATTATGAATAATTAGTTGTTGGTGGACAGGGTGTTCATGCCTTGGTCTCGAGGAGAGTCTGAGTCTCTTTGAGAAAGCACACATTTCTCGAGCTTGTGGCAGATCAAATAAACAGGCGAATAAGTGCTGCGTGATCGGCGATGACCTGATTTACAACAGGTAAGAGAGTGTTAGTGGCCTAATCCACTTTCTTCCCCAGGTCCAGCTAGAGCTACTGATTGGATTCTCATACCCTAAAAACAGATTCACGTCAGGCATCATTACCACAAGTGATGTGTGAGAGCAATAGAGGAAGCATTGAGGACAGTGGTCAGTGCCCTGTGTTGACCCAAGGGAAGAAAACAAGCCCTGCCAATATATATATAGTCATGTACATAGTAGAAATATTGAATACCACATCGATATTCAAACTCCACCCTCCCGGTCTAAATGCAATGATGTCACCACATCAATAAGTGTGTCCCCTCCTGCAGGCCTGTCATGTCTCAGCTTCTCAAATGGATCACGTCCGATCAGCCATACCACTGCACTGCGTGGCCCTCTCCTCCCCACCACCATCCCTTTCCTGTATCCGGCATGCAAATGTGATCTCAGGTGTTAGCTGATACCCCCTCCTGCCAAGAGGAAAAGAAGAAGTAAAAAAAAAAAAAACTACTTGAAAAGTTTTACAGTCCATATTAAAAGCAGGGATGCATTAGCGTGGAAAATGTTAGGCTCTGCGGGAGGCTAAAGGTGAACCTTTACGGACTAGAAAAAGCAATCTTTAATTTTTGAGTACTGTGTTAGAGGAGTTCAGGTAACACTGATAATAATTCCCTGAAGCTGAGTAAGACCGGGAATGTAGATGCCGGTGGGAGGGGCTAGCTGGCTGGCTGCTTGGGGTCGGGCTCGGGGTAGGGAGGTTGTGAAGGAGTCTGTTTGACATGATTTCTGTATTGTGCTGCAGCTTTCCACACTGGACCCCAGGGGGAGATAGAACAAGCCTCACACCCACTCCTCTCTGGCAACCTGGCAGACACATGAGCAGTCATGTTTAACCCTCTGGAGGATACACATTGATTTAATCCATTTTCAGTGAAACACACACATGCAGACACATGCAGACACACACGTACAAAGCATTTCATTCATGATCAAAAACGTTGATAGTACTCTCGTATAAGAGGCTGTCCGAAAAGCTGTCCGCCATTTTTACACCAACTTTTTCAGTTACTGGTAATGTGTGATATTCCCACGTTTGCTCATCTTTCCTCCATATGTCAGTGACAATTTAAAAACTTCACTCAGACAACCCTTGTGTGTTACTGTGTGTGCATAACCAACTGAGTGGTTTAGTGGTCAAGAAGCCCTGGAATGAGCCAGTCGGTGGTGTGGTAGCCCCCAAAGAGGAGCCCAAAGCAGATTCTCTCAATAACAAGTAAACAAGACGGCATCCAAGCGTCATCTGGCCATAATGTAAGAGCGGACACGATTACACTCTCCAGGCTATTTGCAATTCATCAAGAGTCCCATTAAAACAGACCACAATTCCTAGCATGAGTCGGAGCACCAAAGCTGTTTTTGAGAGTGTAGGGACATTCACCTTGATGTATGTTTGATTGCGGTTGCATGTGCCATGTGGAAAAAGAACTTCCTTTGCACAGACTGATAATTCTTTGACTGGTAAGATCATAGAAAACCATGGTGCAATGGTTTCCCTTGGGGTACAGATTGTTGTCTTTAAAATTCAATTACATCTGGCTCACTTCGTGAAAGTCAGATAATGACTGTTGACTAACCTCAGTGTCCTCACACATTGCTTGGTGAAATAATGGAAAGAGAGGAACCGATAAAGAGATTTTCATTTACGGTACTAATTCCGTGGCACCTCTCATGTAAATATAGACCTCCCATGTAAATATTCTGGGTGAGTACTAACTTCATACAGTACCTCACCTGGTAAATCCCTGATATAAACTGGAGAAAGTTTATGGAGTTGGCTGACCAAGGGCTTAGGCTGGACCTCCGTGAACGCCTTTACCCACAAGTACCTGCCTGAGTTCACATAAAACAGGAGGTCAAAGTGACTCATTTATTTGTGTTTACAGCAGCGGAGAGACTGAGAAAGTATTTGCAGCAGCTGGCAGAGGGATGGAGACCGTGGGGCTGTTCTGAGGTGTTGTTTTTCTACCCACCTCCCTTACTTAACCCTCCAAACCTCCCAGGAGGTGTTTGGGCGGCAAGAGGACGCCCCAGGCAATTTTTACATCTTTCATCATGCCAAGCTCTCATCTTTCCAGTAGCTCCCCTTAGTCAATAGCCTAGGGTTAAGGTCCTAAAGGGGGTCTATAAACCATCAATCCCTTTGGAGATCCAGTTCTCACAGGCACTGAGTCCCGATGGCGTTACAGATCTCATTACATTGTAATAACTATAAACTTGGGAATGTGTTTGCAGAGTAAAAAAGTGTTTTTCATAGAGAGCTAAGAAAACGGCTTTCACTCTCCAACAAAGGTTGAATACTCACAGGGTGGTAGGGCATCGCCCGGGTAGGAATTCCTCATTTTGGTTTTGATCTAATGCCAGGGCACCTGTTTGCCCCCTTGCGAGAGAGCCGCAGTGTTGTCAAGGAGAGGTAGATTGCGGTGATGTGAAGGATCAATGAAAAAACTGGACAAAAACTTTGCAGTGAGCACTCAGGATGAATATTTAACTGGGGACTAAACTAAGACAGCTGCCAACAGCTAATCATTAACCATCTCTTTCAATTCACCCAGCTGCAGTGCACAATATGCCTGATGTCAGATGTCTATCGCCCTATTGCTGGGCGAATGTAGCTGTACTGCGAAGAAAGAATTAAGGAATCATAATGGGTTGCCTTAAAGTGTATTCCCTTCGGCAGTGATCACGCTACTACACGTGCTGAGAAAATTTCCAGATAACTCCTGTCTTTACGAAAAGAACTTAGAACATACTTAGATTAAAGTAAAAAATACCAAAAACCAAAATAAATAAATAAAATCTATAATTTGCGTGACCACCCTTTGCCTTTAAAACTTTGTATGGCTTTAAAACTAAAATAATTTATCTTAGGAACACTGCCATGCAGTTTTACAAGACAATCGGCAGGTCGATCTACTTCCAAGCATCTTGGAGAACATTCCACAGTTCTTTTACAGACTGGCTTTCTCACTTGTTTCTGTCTTTCCAGGTAATCACAGACAGCCTTGATCATGTTGAGATCAGGGCTCTGTGGAGGCCATGATGTTGCAGAACATCGGAAAATGTTCGGAAATCTAAAAATCTTCATTATTTCAAAAAATAAGCATCTTCATTTATTATATATATTATAACTTCATTTCTGTAAGAAAGCTAGGGTGCCCTAAGACTTTTTTGCAGTACTGTAAGTATTATATTTTTTTCTACTAATAAAAACTAGATACATGCCATTACCACCCTACAAGCAGTGCACATCGATACTACTCATGTTGAAACAGCAGTCTGGTTATGTTCCTGGGGAAATATGACCTTAGCAAACACCTCTGGCCTAAATGCAGATAACACCAGCGCCAGTAATACTCAGTGACTACAGTGATTAGCCCTTTGACGCTGAGCCATTCTAATTTTGGTGCTTGAAGTCAGAAGAGCAGTTAGCTGGCTAATTTTGAGTCCCTGGGAAGCACAAATGCTGTATTCTGAATTATACATAACGGTAATTATACTTTCAGAATAATTCTGCATATATAAAATCCCTGGGTTGTGCAGTTTTGGAAGTTCCAATCAGTCCGATTTGTATTTGGTTTGTTTTTACTTTAAAAAAGTTATCGGTTTGGTTTTTGATTGAAAAAAAACTTGTGGCTGGTAAAAAATTTGAGTGGTTGCTAAAATTTGAGTGATTGCAAAACTTTAATTTCTCACCCTGCCACAGTGTGGAGATTTCAGCTCTCTGCTTTTAGAGTGCAGAATTTAATCCTTACTTGAGATGCTATCATACTTGAAGAGCATTCATGAGAAAAAGCTCACCCTACCAGAATCAATGAAAATAGAACTGAATAGAAATGATGGTTCTTTTTATAAGGAATAAGTTGGTTGTAAAACACTATAGGGCTATCCACACAAAGGGTGGAAGTCTGTAGAAATTATGTTATTATTATTATTTTTTATATACAGGGGAAGGTGATTTAGTCAGTAGAGATGTATACATCCTATGGAGACCTGCTATAGCAAAGTAAAAATGGGTCTCTGAGGCGACATAAAGGGATGTTTTTAACGACTGGGGGGGTACTTTTCCATCGCTCCAAGGAATGAAGCTACATGGGAAATTGTCGCCCCCCTGTAGCTTGGTTACTTTATCCTCTGACATCATAGCGTCTGTCACAGAGCAGCTGATGATGTGTTAAAAGTACTTAGCAATCACCAAACACTTATACCAAGATGCCTCTGCAGACCTCCCTAGAGTGATGTTGCCTGCTGTTAACGCAATCTTTTATTTACATAGCAAATAGTTGATCGGATTTCCAGCCCAAGCAGCAGAGTCCTCTGCTATTTCGAGCTGGCTCCATCTCTTATAGGCTTATAGGTTATTATTTATGCTGTTGTCAGGGCGATATCCCCGGAGAGCACAAGGCATGTTGGGGTTAATGTGAAATCCTCCTCATTTTGCTCGTACGTGGAGATTTATTCCTGAGGCTTAAGTTGTAGCACATGGTGTCTGCCGCAAACGTATGACAGCCAAGGGTATGACTAGTCAACCTGTGACATCCTATGAGTGCTTGTCTGGAGCGCACACTGAGGTCACAACGGCTGCGTTCTTGTGTTCCGAGGCCTTTGACACCACATCCGTGATCCACCCTAGATCGTGCTGCTGGAGTTTTCTCTGAAGCACCAGTGCATTGTTGTCCCCTGAAGTCACTCCCTATCCACTAGCCTCGTCAAATCTGCACTCTGACAGGGCTGCTATCTCCATCTGGACTTTTCTCACGACTGTATAACAACATAGTTTGATGAGGGCAGAACAACACAAAAAATATATGGGTGTGTTTCCATTGACATCGTTTTGGGGCTGAGTATTATATATCCCCTCAAATCTATTCTTAGGTCTTTTGTCAGGTGGCTGACACAGGGTCTTTATGTTTCAGATAAGCCTATTTTCCAGTTCCTGTAGCTCTGGGCACCTGGAGTTCAGATTGTCAGATGAACTTGAAAATGTTCTAGAAGTACTCAATTTGTACTGCACTGCATTCCTCACAGAGATCCTAAATTAACAAACCTGTGTCAACAGGTGACCTACAGAGCTGGCTCACTTCATGTGAATATAATCAGAATTGCACAGTACCCAGTCTTTGATCCAGGTGCATACAAACCAAAAGGTCAAGGGGCCAAACATACAAAATGTAAAATATTCCCAGCCTATTACTACCCTTTGAATAAATTCTATTTTATTTCGTTGTGTTCTCAGGAAATATAAATGTTTACTGAATGTAAATGTTCGTAACAATTATGAATGTACAGTCTTGGAGAACTTTCCACAGTTCTTCAATAGACTTTGGCTGTCTCGCATGCTTCTGTTGCTCCGGGTAATTAAGGATTTACACATTTTTTTGATACAGTTCACATATTATATCATGGTATTTCCCTCAATGTTACGCTGAACATACTGACCATCAAGACGTTGTTAAATGCTTTGATTGCACCTAGTTCACTATGATTCGAATTTGAGTATTTAGTTTCTGATTATTTTCAGCGTGTTTGATATTAGTTTTAGGTCAGAAACCAAACTAGTGATCCAAATAATTAATTATTCGGAAGAAATGTCTTGAAGGTGGTTGTCTGTGTGCTATGACTGCAGTTCCCTAGGATCAGTTGTTTTTGATTAATATTCCTCCTTTTCTGAGATGGTCACAGTCAGTTATCATACATGAAATTCAATTCTCGTTTCAGGAAAACTAAACAGCACTATTTCCTGGTCAGTTAATCAAATAAGTTCCATTTGCCGTATCTCAGCTTGTGAAGTTCAAGTTTAGCTCTAATGACCGGGAGGCTTGTTAAAGGCGTTTGGCTGCCTTTCCAATGACATTTGTTATGAATTCAGAAATACTTCCTGTTTGAAGGAGACATCCAGGAGCTCAGTCTATGCTCCTGAGGGAAATTTAACTGGTTGTTAAACTTGTATAATAATATAATTATGACCTTTTATGCATGTATAAGCAACTAAAAACAAAAAATGTAACATGTTAGATATAAAAATGTTGTAGTTGTAGTTGTATCTATAAATGTCACTTACAGAAAACAACTGCTCAGAATTCCAGGATTTCCAGGAACCATTGTCAATGGAACAAAGATAAGAAATATACCAAATACTGTGAGATAATACTTTGTAAAAAGCAAAACATTTTGTTAAAAAATGTGTAAAAGAGACAATTAAAAAAAACACATAAAATAACACTTTAGTAAATTAACTTTCTCTATATATTGTAAATATAGTGAACTAAGTCAAGAATTGTTGTAATTTGTGCTGTAATAAAATGCATTTACACTTGACCACTGTACCTGTCAAAACATGTCAGGTTTGGACATACTACAACCAACTGAAGGAGGTGTTTGATGAGAAGATTATTTCTGATGGCATATTCGTCTTTAAACAAGGATTTAAAAAACTAAACAGACCCACATGGAGGCTGCAACAAAATAAAAACGCACTGGGAGACCCAGTCTAAATCCCGCTCACTTTACAAAAGTAATAGTAAGCAGATAATGAAAAGTCTTTAAAATGGATATGAAGACGTTTCTCCAAGAGAGCGTCAGAGTCCCAGGGGAGTTTGGCTCTGAATCTTCCCACTGGCCAACCATTTATCTCATTTAGCAGAACCCTGTTATCCTCGTGCCCTCAGATCTCTTCCTAGCTAGGAAGTGTTCCTTAGTTGAATCCTCATGCTTCAGTCTGACCCAATCCATCCCTCAAACACGACAAATAATTCATATTAACAGACAGGAGATTCTCAGAACTGAACAAAAGATTACTTGTTCAAGCCACTTATATATAAGTAGAAAAATCTATTTGCTGTAGCCTAACATGTCCAAAATCGCCCAGCTACATTTTTTTAGTAATGAAAAGTAAAGCCTTCAGTCAAATGTGCAGCCCCACCTGAACCCACCTGAGATCATAAATGTGACAAAGAGGTCTGCGCGTTGCCATTGAGCTGTTGACGAACCTCAGCTTGTCCTTCAGTTGTTTTATCAGAAATGGCATACTGCAGGTTCCATTGGGTCCATTTCCTGGGAACATATTGCCTTTCCACAGATCAACAGGCTAATCGGAAAGCGGTCTCAGGTTGCAATCCATTGCAATGTTTGTTCTGTGTTTGTTCGGTATCTTGGATTATTTTGTCAGCGAAATTATAGGCGATAGACTCCTCTACTACAGCTGTAGCATTGGTCATTGAAGCCATTCTGTGGTCGCATGTCAGGGCCTGTGTCCACGGATAGTGTTTTTCTCATTGATCTTAATGGGAACATTGCGTTTTATACGCGTCTGAACCAATGCGAGGAGCTGAGTGTCATTTTCAACATCATGGGTGCATTTTCTTTATGAGAAAACAGGTCAACTTTTGCTAAAACGCTGCAAGTTTTAATGTCATGCAGTGCCAACACTACAGCCACATGACAGACATGATTTTATTGGTGTTGGAGTCAGGTGCTGGTGCCTGTTTGACAAACAAGACAAACTTCATATTGCAAGTACACTCTTACTATGTGTTGTCATGCCTGGATTAATGCTCCCACCCTGGGAGCCGGGACCCCTGCAGTCACGAACCTGCCGGTCAGCAAAATGGGGCCTCACGACGACGCCAAGACCTATCTGGACCTGTTTGAGAGGACGGCAGTGGCATGTCACTAGCCCCGGTCCTGGGGACCCTCCTCGCTGGGCAGGCGCAAAAGGCCGCCCACGGGGTCCCATTGGCCCTGGCCAGGGATTATGATGCTGTCCGGAAGGCTGTGCTGAGCCAGGTGGGGCTGACCTCGGAGGGGCACAGGAACGGTGGAACAGATGCTGGAGCTGGTGACTATGGAGCAGTTTTATTCCTACTTTGACTGCTCGGAGCTACTTTTGACCACCTTGGAGGCCGCCATGATGCTGGCGGTGGACTACCTGGTGGCATCCGGAGACCGCAGGCACCCACTCTTCTGAACCCTGCACCCCGACCCACCCCTGTCTCCCCCTTCTCACCCCCCTCCGACCCGGGTGGCCCACTAAACCCCCTCGCTCCTTCTTTCTCCCTCACCCAGAGCCCCAGGCCCCACCACGTGAGCCAGCTGCCCGGATTCCGGGGGACGGGTGTTGGCGGTGCGGGCGGCCAGGCCATTTCAGGTGGGAGTAACCCCTGATGGAGGTAAACCTCTCCAGTTCCGCCCCTGGCCCCAGCCGCCCCTTCCCTGATGCAGCTGAAAGGTATCTTCATCCCGAACTGGAGGGCCAGGGTGGCCCAACCGTCTGGGGGGGTCTTATTCATCAAGGTGACTGACTTCCTGCTGGAACAAAGTCAGGATGAAACACTGCGAGAGGCGAGGGAGCGAGCCCCTGCAGTGGAAGGTCCCGACGGACCGCAGCGACCAGTAACATGTCCTGACTTTTTAAATAAACGATAGGCTGTACCGAGTGGCCCCGGGCAATGACACTCAAGAAACAAGTATGCAGCTGTTAGCGTCACCGGCAAATGGTGTTCGAGGCGACGCATTGTACCCTAATAGCCGGCCACTTAGGAATGGATAAAACGCTGGATGGAGTCCAGGACCGATTTTAGTTGCTGGGCATCCGTCGCTGGTGTGCGGAGTGCCCTGAGTGCCAAAAAGTAAATATGCCAGGCGTTCCCAGGGCGCCATTGTGCCCATTGCCATTGATAGAGGTCCCCTTCGAGAGAATTGAGATAGACCTGGTTGGCCCTTTTGAGAAAAGCGCAAGGGGACATCGGTTTGTATTAGTCATAGTAGACTACACAACCCGGTATCTGGAAGCGTTTCCCTTCTGAAACGGAGAGGCAAAGTCTGTGGCGGATGCCTTGTTCTCACTGTTCACCCGGGTCAGCTTTTCCAAAGAAATTCTCATCGACTAAGGCACGGTGTTTATGTCACACCCACTCTGGGAGCTGTGAAACTCTGCAACATTCGGGTGCTTAAAACAAGTGTCTACCACCTGCAGGCCGACAAGCTGGTGGAACGGTTTAATCGCATCCTCAAAAACATGTTGACTAGGTTCATTCACGATGACAAAAAGAATTGGGACCAAATGATTGATTCCCTGTTGTTTGCAGTGTGGAGGTCCCCCAAGCCTCCACTGGGTTTTCACCGTTTGAGCTGCTGTATGGTCGACAACCGAGGGGACCTTATTAAACAACTTGGGAGGAAGGTCCAAGCCGCAGCAAGAACCTGGTGCGGTAAGTGTTGGCCCTCTGAGCAAAACTGCACACACTGGGCCGCCTGGCCCGCGATCACTTGCACATCCAAATTACTGGTGGAATGACAAGGCCCCTTCAAGGTCACATGGCGCATAGGGGATGTTGACTATGAGATGGTTTGCACTGACAGGGGGTGACAAATATACCATGTCGACCTCCTGAAATGGTGGAGGATCACAGACCCTGTTCTCCTGGCGGTTCCAACCCCTGGGACTGACGAATTAGGGTCAGATTTTAAAGCTTTCCAGTCTCTCCTGGTTTCCCTAGGTAGCCAGCTGTCTGACGCCCAAAGGGGGGAAGTACAGAGATTGGAGCAGGAGTTCGCTGATATGTTTTCCCCACTGCCAGGTCAAACAAACTTCATAAAACACCACATACATTCCCCACCGGGTACGGTCGTCCGAACCTGGCCATATCATATTCCCGAACACAAAAAAAACGTGTTGCGGGAAGAATGCAGGAAATGAGATGGGGATAATAGAGGAGTTACATAGTGAGTGGTGCAGTCTGGTGGTGCTGGTGCCAAAGCCGGACGGGTCAGTGAGATTTTGCGTGGAGTACAGAAAAGTAAACGCAGTTTTTAAGTTTGATGCTTATCCCATGCCTTGGGTGGACAGGTTGTTAGATCAGCTAGGCACTGCACGCTATTTCTCAACGTTGGATTTGACCCAGGGCTATTGGCAGATTCCCCTGTCTCCAAGGGAAAGACGGTCTTCTCCGCTTCGGTCGGCTTACCCCAGTTTGTCACTTTGCCGTTCGGGCTCCACGGAGCGCCCGCCACCTTCCAGAGGCTCATGGACTGGGTGTTCCACCCATGCGACGCATGGGGCCCGGTCCAATGGACAGAGCAGTGCCAGACGGCATTTGCAGCTATCAAAGTGGCTCTGTGTTGGGGGCCCGATGCTGGTTAACCCTGACTTCTCTCCCCCCTTTGTTTTTACAGAGTGGGGACTAGGGGCCGTGCTAACCCAGGAGGTAGACGTGGTGGAGCATCCAGTCCTGTATATCAGCCAGAAATCCCCTGGCTTCGTTCTGGTGGGGGGAATATGTGGCACACGTCCATATCACGGACACATGCAAGAGTAGTACAGGCACGCCCGTCGACACCTGCTGGGAATCCAGCTGATTAACTGCCTTTGATAAAAACTTGGTTTTCCCAGTAGGCAGACGGTTTTTGGAGCTGGCAACAGGAGGGAGCGGCACGGCTGAAAAGACAGACGGAAAACAAAAGGAAAAAGATCACGAGACGCAGAAACTCATAAACCGTGGCGGAGTACGCCAAACGCTAATTTTGTGTTTAGTCTCAGCCACCTCGCTCATCCCGCGGCTTGTTTTTTGGTCTGGTTAGTCTTGGCTCGACCAAATAAAATGCGGCAAAGCCGCAATTGTAGTGAAAAACCGACGTATTTCCTGCAGCGTCCTACAAATTTGTGTTGCAATTTAATATCACAACGGTCAAAAGATAAAACACATAAAATTTTGCACCAATCATACTTACGCCTTTCGAGAAAAGGATTTTTTTGAGTTTTTCTGTTTAGGAAAAACAGAGAAAAGTAACCTCACCAAAAGTAGGTTGTTCCAGCATGACAGTTGTACCATGAGGAGATGGATCTTTTGACATTGGTCTGGTCAAACAGGTCAAGAGATATCACACTTACAATTTGAAAATTTTACCATTTGCTTTATCGCCACCATGGGGTCAATTGATGCCATATTCACTGTGACATTGTGGAAGATAGTCCTCCATTACCAATCTCCAGAATTATTCTTCAAATGGTGTAGAAGTTATTGCCATTTGTTTGAAAATATTATAGAAGAAGAAGAAGAATTGCTTTAACTGCCTAGCTAAGAAACCATGCTGATATAAAGTATAAGATCTTAAAATATGGTACAATAAGGAAATAAGGGTATAAACATATGTATAAAACATTAAATGTCTGAAAAATACATCCTATGATTGTTGCCGTTTTGCCAGCCTGGCACTAAATCAAGCAGCTTGTAATTTATTTCACTTTTCGTCTTTCATATGTACCTATAGTGCACAGAGCTTAGCATGCCACAACCTGACATGTGGTTAATAAAAAGAAGTTCTGCAACCTTCACCTCCTCCTCTAGCCTCTACCCCCCACCAGTGAAAGTCACCCCTTCTGACTGGGGCCCCTCAGCAAGCAGGGCCCGGGATTAAGAAGGCTTTGTGCTCTGTGTTTGTCACACAAATAGCTTTGGCAACTAATGACCGCTTCTTCATAAATCTCCCAGCTCTGAATGAGTCTTGATCAGCCACGTCCTCTGTGCTCAAAGCCGGTTTAGACTCCACCAGGGATTCTTTTGATGCTCCTTTTTCATTGCTGGCGTGGATGTTACAACCTTACCGTCACTTACCACCCCCCGTATGGCGAGGCAAGAACAGAGCGGCACAAAAGGCCACTTCTAAGAAGTGGTCAGTGTCCCTTTCAAAAAAACATTCCCAACAAAGCTCACGTAATGGCTCGACCTTTGTTTTTTAAGCATGTCTGGACTTCTCCAAGTCTGTGGAGTCCTTCTCATCATTACTTTGGAGGGGCTGTTCAAAGCTGATGAGTTAAAAATGGCTGGTGCTCCAGAGCAAGGACTCCTTTGTGCTGTTTGCTATCTGTGAATGTCTGTGGCTTTAGAATGCCGAATGTGGTTAAACTCTCAGCTATACGCACGCCAGCCTCCATCAGAGCAAGACGTGCAGGCCTGGGAGCCTAGTCTAGTCTAACCCATTCTGATGTTTACATAGATGTGGATCACTGAGTTCTAACAATCATAATTCACAGCAGTTCAAAGGGACCTGAGTCCTGTGATGACTCAGAATGTGTGGTGAAATTTCATTTATTCCACTTTGCAAAACGAGGCACTGTGACAATGCCAAATTATACACATTAAGTTGAGCGAAGTTCGTAATGTCTGCAACAGAAACTTAAACATTGGCCGGAGCGGCTCGACTGTGGTATCTTTATGTGACATCAGGTAAACAAATGGTAATTTCCAATGGTAAAAATAGCTGGGATGGTGAAAAACCATGAAACCTGAAATAATTAGTAGCTTTAGAATAAGACTCAATGTCAAATACAAAAAATATCCAGAATTATATAGACATGGGAATAAAAAACGGAATATATCATGTAGATATCAAAATTAAACATATTTTATGAATCATCTGTTGAGAGCACAGTGAGAGACGCTTATAAGAGATGAATACAGCTTGATTAGTTTTATTCATGCTTTAGCAAGAGTCCAACACATCCGTCACTTTCAATAAACATGCTACTTTTGTTTTTCTCTCTCTCTATGAGCCAGACAATCAAGCAGTTTCCCGCCCCATCAAAATAACACCAGATGCACAAGCATAAGTGTCCAAAGGTATCAAACTACATTTCAATTTCCATCTCCCTTTCATTTAGGGTCAGTAACACAAATTTCTCATACAGTTCAGCATCATCAGCTGATGTTTCCTTTCCAATGTCGATGTGGTTACGAAACTAATAGTGAAGGCTTTTACAATCCGCTTCTCACATCCCTCTGCAACACCATGCACAGAAGAACTGATTAAGGTTAGTCTTTATTGTGCTTATAATGAGGCAAGTTGCATCAATTTACAATTGGGCTGAACATTATTTTTTCCAGTCAGCCAATAGAAACATTTTCCACTGATGTGGAAACACCTGAAAAAAGACCCTACTCCCCGTAGTGCTACAGTATTTATTTAAGTTTTCAATCCAATAAAGCGATTCAAATAACAAATAATTCTAAGGAAGGACTTATCGCTTTCCTTAGACAATACAGAACTGAAATATATAAATATGTATAAAAAAATATTTACAAGGAAAACATGCAGGATTCAAACCCTTTAGGATTGAACTTGTGTATTCCTAAAGTGTTAGCTAGTTCAGCACATTGTCTCAAGACACGATCAAAGTCAGCTTGATCTCTGGGCCAGGAAATCCCAAATTACCACAAAATGACAATAATGCTTCAGACAACCGTCTTGTTTTCTTTATGAGTCTGCTGTTACTCCCCATGAAAGAGTAGCCCGATAACCCTGAGAAGGACAAGGAGTCCTGACATCCCGAGTGAGCAACGGACTCATTCCAAACACAGGCCCAAAACGCTCATCAGGGTGCCAGTTGTTTATGCCAGAAGGTAATAGCAGGAAATCTGAGTTCTTGGTATATCGTAAGCCAAGGAATTAACAGCAAGTCCTTCAGAAAAAGTCTACTGTAATTTTTTTTACCAACGATCTCCAGAAGGGAGGTAGCAGAGCCTGTGACAATTTTTTTGCAAGACTTTAATGTACTTTAAACAGCCACTAGCTGTGGATACAATAATTCAGTGAGGCCGAATGCGCGTTCTTCCTGCCTCTCCATGTTGGAAGCATCACTACCTTTGCTTTAATCGTTCCTCAGGCTGTCGCCT
Source organism: Hiodon alosoides (assembly GCA_025775065.1). Lineage (NCBI taxonomy): Eukaryota > Metazoa > Chordata > Actinopteri > Hiodontiformes > Hiodontidae > Hiodon > Hiodon alosoides. The sequence continues at coordinate 76,973 of JAOYSI010000914.1, forward strand.
CTAGTTCTGTTCTTAATCATGCGGCAGTGGCTTGTCAGTAACTAGTAAGACTAGTAACACTTAATTGTTTTCATTCGTGACAGAATGCATTGTTGGATAATGTTAGTGATGTCATTGGCATTGGCCCTGTCATTGGATGATAACAAGTAATTAGTCTTCTAAAGTTTGCCTAATAGCCTGTCAAACTCGTCCATCAAGCGAACATCGCAATGAGTAGAAGCAGTTGCTTAGGGGTGCAGTCAGTCAGAGGCACGTATCTCCAGTAAATCCCATTGCCGTCATTTATAGTGGTTATAATTAATGAACTCGAATTTAATCCCAAATTAATTGAACAAAAGGCGGCACTAAAATGTTTCGGGGGGGGGGGGGTAAAAAGAAGCAGAAATAAATCAGCTCTCTTTCACCTTTTCTTAATTGGTGGCCAGGCTGGCTAATGTATTTCAGCAGTTGTGGCTTTTTTAGAGCATTAAGACTTTAAGACTGTTTCCCAAACATTTTGGTGTGCCGCCTTTTCCTACTGTATGAACATGGGATTTTATTTAAAGTCATTGTTTATTATGGCGAATCTCCCAGCCAACGGCATAGGGAAGTAGCACACCTGTTACCTATTCTACATTAATTAATAATCGCCCTCTGCATGTCAAATAATTTGAGTGTATTCAGATGGTACAGAAGGACATATTAACATTAAACAAAAATAATAATTCGCTGCATTCATAAACATAAGCATGTAAATACTATGCATTGAGGCTTTAGAAGTTATTTGCAAAACTAAGTTCTCCAAAACACCATGATATGTAGTAGACCTTTAACAAAAAAGGTATCTCTGAATGACAGGTCAGTAGGTAATATTTAACCCACCCAGCAATTACATTTCCCAACTAAAAATGCAGTTGAAAACCAAACTTAAAGGCTGCACCTAACAGTTCATCCGTCACACATTTTTTCAATTTCATTTAATTTAACCAAATACTTGGCATGTAATTGAAACAGAATTCCTGTTGGAAAACTGTCAGAGAATAAACTAAGAGAAGTTGAATGTTGCTTTGGAAGAAGGTATGATCCAATCACAGACACAACTGCCTGGGAAAACAAATCAAGCGATATCAACTGTATACCTTGACGGAGCATGATGTCTGGACTGATGTGTTATTTAGTATTCAAATTAATTAACTGTAGCACAGAGTGCCCAGAGTGGTCAGACACAAGGAGATAGTGTGCCAGTTAACAGCCTTTATTTTTCACATAGTGTAAACAAAACTCAAAAGTGTTAAACCAAAATTACTTTTTAAGACACAGGCTAAATTAAACACCTTTTAGCTTTAAAAACTAAACTTAACAAAACCCAGACTCCAACAGATTGCTTGGTTTTTACTTGAACCGTGCTTTTGAAATAAAGCCACAAATGTTCTACTGGACAGAGGTTTAGAAATTGCTCTGTCATGCCTAAAACATTGATTGTGTGTTCACTTAACCAATTATTTGCTTAGAAGGTCATGCTTGGTTTCAAGAAGACATTCCAGGATAATGATAGTACAAAAAAAAACCTTCCAAGCTGACAGAGTCGGGTCTTTAGCCAATATATGCTGGTTTATGCTTGAATGAATCTTACACTAAAGTCTAACCAGGGTGTCAGGATCAGAAGACGTGAAATAACAATCGGCAGCAAAACGGATCTGTCTCAATAATTTACAGAGAAGATTACAGTTTTCATAATATAAGTTTTACCTTTTCCTGTGCCAGGCTTTGAGCATGTCTGCTAAAAAACAAACATTGGTTCTTAGGGGGTGTAGTTGTGTTAATCATCATACGCAACATTTCACGCTGGAAGTCGTTACAGAATTGTCCCATGTTGACTTCACGCTCATGGCCGTGGTGTAAACAGCAGAGGCTGGAGTCAAATGTGAGTGAGCCCGTAACCACATTCACCCTGAATGTGGAGGACAGCAGCAGATTGCGAAAGTCTCTGCGGAGAGATGTCCTACACCTTGGGAGGCTTAAAAGGGATCAGCTGGCCTACTGAAACAGCCATTTTCAAATAATTTAGTGAAAAGCAGACCTTTCTCTTTCCCGCTACTATAGAACACACACCACCCTCCAGACAATTCTGCATGTTTCTCTGATTCCGTGCTTCCTTTAGTGGAGCTTTCAAACAACCATTTGTTTGGGACTCTTCTGCTCGGATATTGGCCTAAAAAAGACATCTTTTAACTTATGGAATGGAGCATGCCTGCCAGGGAGGCCACAGAATGGGAGCGGATGGACCAGCGCACAGTGCTGTGGTATTTTCCCCCTTATGAATGTAGGCAATGTGGCTTGGTAAGCTGGCACAAGAACTCCACAGTTCCTGTCCTCACCTCCCTTCTCACAGCGGGAGGCAATTTTAGTACTGTATGATTCTCAGTAACTGTGCGGTCTAAGGCGAAGCAACACCCATATTTGTTTAATTAAAACAAGTAGATCAACTAGATCTGTTACTTGAAGATAACATTTTTCCTTTCCATTCTGTACTGTTTAAGGAAAATGACTTATCCACACAGCAATTTTATATTCTTAAGAAATAAAATATTACTTGTCCATATGCACACAGTATTCTACTATGATAAACATGACCAATTAAAAAGAAAAAAAAGTAAATTGAACTAGAGGACAGAAAAATATGTTTATTGAACAAAAATCTTGAATGTTTAATTTATATATAAACATCTTAGTTAACGCAATCATCACAAAATGCGTATAGCTCTGTTTGCATCTCACTACTCTACACCAACACAATGTTTGTAAATTTTTTTGCTAGACCATAGGAAATAGTCTTCGTGAGAGAATGAAGGTGGTCAGCCAGAGGCATGATGGAAAATAAATAATAAAATCATCAGACACCAAAGCACTGCAAATATCTCCATCATTCAATTATCCAATCCATTAAAAGTCGATAATTGTATGTATGATGAGGACCATCTGCAAGTGTTTAGAGTTTATATGAGGAATGTACCATTCAAATGACATCTGATTTTTAAATCCAGTTTTTTGCATATATATATATATATATATATATGTGTGTGTGTGCGTGTGTGTGTGTGTGCGTGTGTGCGTGTGCGCGTGTGTGCGTGCGTGCGTGTGCGCTGATATTTTATGGAATATCTACATTACGTGTTTTGCGGGTACTATTCAATGAAGCTGCCAGTTGAGGACCTGTGAGGCGTCCGTTTCTCAAACTAGTCACTCTAATGTATTTGTCCTCCTGCTCAGTTGTGCACCGGGGCCTCCCACTCCTCCTTCTGTTCTGGTTTTAGCCAGTTTGTGCTGTTCTGTGACGGAAGTAGTACACAGTGTTGTACGATATCTTCCGTTTCTTGGAAATTTCTCACATGGAATAGCCTTCATTTCTCAGAAAAAGAATAGGCTGACGAGTTTCAGAAGAAACTCATTTGTTTCTGGCCATTTTGAGCCAGTAACCGAACCCACAATTTCTGATGCTCCAGATATTCAGTTTTACTCATATACTCAGATAAGGCCAGTTTTAATAGTTAACAGTTTTCAGCTGTGCCAACACAATCGCATAATTGGTTTTCTAATGATTAATTAGCCTTTTAAAATGAGAAACTTGGATTATATATATATATATATAGTCAATTGGGCTTATGCATTTCAGTTGGTCTCTACAACTCCCACCAGCTCACATCGGTAAGGGGAGGGAGTACAACTAGTCTCCTCCAATTCTAGTCACTTTTAAGCTACTTGTCTGTTACCCAGCCTGCACAAGAGGTTTCATGGCCACCTGGAAGTGAACAACCTAATCTCGAAGGTACTGCGGTCAAACAAACAGCAGATGACCACACTGAGTTTCAGTCTTAAGACACTACTACGACTATTTCATAATATAAAATAATTGCGTTTGCGGAGATCATGGGGAGACACAGATGTTAAACTAACTGATATCAAAATAGCATCGTGCTGATAGCTTTATTAATGTCCCGCCCAACAATGTGGGACAATGTAGTCCCACTCAATGCAAGTCTATTTCTTCTAGTGCTAAAAATGACTGTCCTTGGTGCTACTATATATTCTGATACTCTACATGTCAATAATAATTTAAAAATGTAAACATATTCTATGCCACATTCTTGTTCTTCAGTATTTTAAGTAAACAAGAAGTCAGGGTTTGCCTGGGTTTGAAGTGAATGAAAAGCCCAAGCCACTGGGAAACAAACAAAACAAGATTTCCCAAAGTGTTTCTATGACTTATCTCAAACAGACAATAATGTAATCGTGTGGAATAAACACTTAGAAGGACATTTTAGACGTTTCACCGTTCTTCACAACCTGACTTTAAAAACAGAGTGAATGCCTAGAAAATAATGGCCCTGCTCGCACATTTCCTTTCAAGATTTGAAAGACAGCTACCCTCCAAAATTCCAGCACCACTTTGATGGACAGGTTGGCAGCAACTCTGTATTTGATCGAGTTACCAAGTCGTTCAATCCGACCTTTCAGCTGGCTGTACTGCTGGAAGCCACAAGGGGGGGGGGGGGGTTCTGAAATCCCCAAGAGAATGATTACTTCTCATCAGAGACAGCTGATCAAGAACCATCAAGAGTGAGCTGTGAAGACTGGGGACAGAGCGTCTGGCTGGTGAACCTGGAGACGCTGGAACTCGGCTCCTCAGTCAGAACCGCAGAAGCCACATGACTTCTGTCATGCTAGAAAAATAGCTTGAAGGAACTGGCTGAACTTTTATTTTGGAACTCTACAGCATTAATATGCATTACAGATTATGAAAGGAAATAAACAAAACAATAAAAGACAACACTGCTGCGTTTAGGACAAACAGGACTCATAGGAATCAGGTTAAAGGACAACCAACAAAAAAAACACTCACTGACTTCTGTGTCCAGACCGTTTCCAACATAAACATTAAAATTGTTGTGATATTAAGGATAAGACCTTCTGTTTTGTTCAACTGACAATGATGTATTTGTTGTTAATGTATTTATGTAATCTGATACACTAAGCTTTCCATTACTAAGAACAGAAATTATTAGAGATCAACTGAGCCGGCTTCAAACATGCTGCAAATATATTGCATGTAAAGTGCTTTACTGATAAACGCCGGCGAGGAATTGATCTGGCTGATACTTAAGTAAAACCAAGTCTGGGTCAGTTATAATTCAAACATACTTATAGCACTGGGTATCTTGCATATGAAAATGTCACAACTGATTCATCAACAGCACAAAGTACGTGCATACTATCCTGACCAAATTATTTATGTATTTTTTTTCAGAATGATTGTACGATATAGCAGTTCTTTCCATTATGATAAGGTTCTGATATTTAAGAAATACTGCAAATTGGAATAACATCTGCTGTTCATGCACTGAAAAATCTCTGCTTCCCTGACACAATCAGCATAACTCTGTCAAACCAGTACCGGAGTTGTTGGATTTATAGAGACTTGTCTGTATGTTAGATTGACCGAAGCTGATATTCAAGTGCCAAGCCTTTATCTTCTCATGCCCAAAATGAAGCAACAACATCTCTAAAATTCACTTTCTACTCATAAATCAATCAGTCATATTTTACTTGTTAGAGCGTAAAAAATTGCAAAATTATTCCCTGACCCTCAGAGGCAGTTGAGAAAGTTCATACATAGTATATATAGACACATAGGGCCAGACCAAAAAAAACTCTATTGAGTATTTTGGCTACTTTTTTTTAATCACAGTTTATTCATGCCGGAACTAAAACTAAGTTTTCTCAGTCCGCAACGGGGGTGGGCAGAGGTTTCAATTAGAAAGCAAATGTAAGAGGGCACAAGACAGCAGCTGTCGACTAATTACAGCTTTTTAAACAGGACCCATTCTTGTGAAATCAGCAGGTAATGAAGGTAATGGAAATATTCTCAACAATTGTAACCGTGGAGTGCATGTAAAAAAACAAATAACAAATCATTTTTTAACAAATAAAATATATATATAAAATAATTATTTTCTCATTTGTAGAGCAGCTGGCATGGAAGGCTGTGTGTGTTTCATTTCTGCGTATTTCGTACGGCGTTGTTTCCTGGAGTCACGTTCAGTTCGGCTTGTTGTTCAGTTCATTGTATAGTATGTAAGATTAACACATACAAGATTTAGGTTGGAGAACATATACAAGACAAACATTAACAAAACCTTACTCCAAAACAAAACATAAAATACACACGAACAAAACAAGCACAGCCTTACATGCCAGCGTGAAAAATACTATTACATTTAAAAAATTACAATAATTATCTGTTCATGTGCAGGATACTGTTGACAATACTTTGCTTACCTTCTGTAATTCTTATTTCATGCGAAGTAAAAAGTAGTTATAACTTTCATGCTTGTTTCTTATTAGTCCAGATCGTTTAGTGTCTCTACACTGGAGTTCAGTAGACAGATTGATATCATTTCATGTGGCAAGGAGAGTGAGTGAAAACTTTCAACAAATACTGAATCTATAGGACTACAAAGATCACAGAGAGAAAGCAGAACATTTATAATCAATTATATGATACTGCTGAATGAGATGCCACTCAATTGCTCTCTGTGACTTGGTACATATACATTTTTAATCATTTAGCAGACGCTGTTATCTAGAGCGACGTACAAAAGTGCTTTAGTTTCAGGGTTCAAGCGCCTGAGAGCAGGTATAAGACTAATGCTGCAAAGACATAACATATCAATAAACATGCTTAACCAACACAAAATCTATCTATCATATTCTATACCTAAGCATTAAAATGAGTAAACAACAAAAGTAAAAAGTAAATTTATGCATAAATTCCATGCATTAAGAGCATCCAAATGTTTCCCGCAGGGATCAGGACTGAGGCATCAGGTATTGTCGGAAGAGGTATGTTTTTAGTTTCCTCTTGAAGGTGGTGAAGACCTCATATCGTCTGATGTCCTCAGGAATAGCGTTCCACCGTGTCGGTGCAAGTACTGAGAAGGGTCGCCCGGACGATGTCCGCATCAGTATGTGAGGGATCACTAGGCGTCTGGCAGTGAAGGATCATAGGGAAGGTAGGATGTAGCCTACAGTTACGGTGAAGTAATATTTTTTCAAACTGAAAATTATGAATGTTTTGTGTGCAGGTTTTTCGATGTGGTCAATGGGCCGCCTTGAGATATTCACAGAAAATCCAATTCATTTTTTCTTAACTTTTTGTTCAATGCATGATGGCATTTGACTATTTTAAATCAGGTCCCACGAGAGGCTTGTGGTGTGGATTATTGCTTGCAATCTTCAGATTTGATCGTTCAATGGAATTTATCTTGTGTTTTAATCCTGAGATACTTTTGTCAACCTCTATCTCGATGCAATGGCTTTGATGTAGTCCGGCCCATAGTATAAATAACAAATAACATCTCATCTCTAATTTCTAACAGCATGAGCTGAAATGTCCAAGTGGAGATCAAAAACACATGGGACAGACAGCTCAGTGCAAGGGTGTGGCTTACTCACTGAGTAAGTCTTACTGGGGTCTGAGAAGTGGCGGGGTCCTGATAGTCCAAAGCACAAAAGAGTGTTTTAAAATAGGTCAGGTGTTTGCCGAGGAAGGAAGCACTTCAAAGCTATCATCTAACTAATCTTAGTCCTTCTTACTGGAGATGATTCCTGGATCACATGGCAGCATGTCCTCCAGCTTTAAAAGCAACACACACGCATACACACACACACACACTGTGTCCCCTTGGCAATTTCCTCTGCTAATCCTCATAGGTCAGGTCTGCTTGGGGCCTCTCAGTCAGCCACTGTGGGCCAGTGATCGGATGATCATTCATAATGGCCATAAGAACTGCTGACCCACAGCTGCTCCACAGGCGAGAGACTGGGAGAGAGACCATGCGGGAGTGTCTATTTATATCCATCCAGGTCTGTTTGTTTAAAAAAGAAAATGCATTCTGAGATCCCTCCACAGTAGGCCTGCCTGAGGCCAGTAAACAAAATAACAAACATATTGCAAGACATGAATGCAAAGGGGCTGTGTTGAAGTAAATGCTTATCGAGAGAGATGATCTCACCTTCAGTTTTCTGACAGGATTCTGCAGTAATGTTACCTATTGTTTGGCAAGTGTTACATGTAAAACATATCATTGTGTTTTGAGGGAGTACACCCCAAACACACACACACACACACACACACACACACACACACACACACACACACACACACACACACACACAAATAGTATCGGTTACATAATTTATTGTATGGCAATGTTCCTATGAATGCCACAAAATGTTAATGTTCTCTTAGGTAGTAGAGTTGGATTGTCAATCCCAAGTTATTATGTCTGTTATGTTCAGGGATCAAGGAGAAAGGTTGTGCGCTACTTTACGACAATTATGTTTATCTTAGCAAACGGCTCCAACCTCAATATTGATATTGATCCAGTAAATACATTTCCACATCAATGCATATCAAAATGCATGAAATGCGTGAGAGAAAATAAGGCTGAAAAAGAAAATTTGGCCTATTCAGGTGTAGGTAACCTAAAACACATAGCAACAGATATAAATAACACAGCTGACTGGTATGCCATGCACCACAGTCAGATGGAAACAGTGACATTTGCAGCTATTTTTCTCATTCAGAACATTTGCAGTAATCACACTACATCTCAAATGAGCTAACTCATTCTTTTAAATTCAAGGTATAAACATTTAACATAGTTTAAAACCAAGTCCCTTTCAATACAATGTCCACTAAGCACTTTCCAACTGCCGTCCTACATCCTGTGTGATTTTAGTAGGCAATACAAACAGATCATTCTTAATCACTGTCTCAATTCTTTAGGTCATACCACTAAATAACCTGGAAGCGTAAAGCCTGAGATTAGCTCCCAGCAATTTAAGTATAAGCGAAGTGAAAACATTTATTTTTACCTTACTATGTCTACGTCCTGCAATTAACAGTCTCATATTACATTCTCAGCAAGAATGTTTGTTAAAAATTTGGATGAAATCCTTCTGAATAACAAATAACTGTTAAAATTTGAGACAAGAGTGACATACAGTGAATTACCTCACTTTTCAATAAAGTCATTGAAGGCAGTGTATTAATCATTGGTAAGCACTGAAATAGCAATATAAAATATCTCTCTGTCCCATTTACCCTATTCTGGTCAGAGTATGCAGTGGTTTGGATAACTGGTATGGATAACTATAACTCAATAGCTGCTTATAGAATGTAAAACTTCAATGCTACAGATTGTTCATCTGTAGCTACAAGCCATGACAGCTACACAGTCTATCGCAAAAAACTATATCAAAAATACTGAAATACAGGAAAATGGTATTGACACAGACAGTAAGACTGGGAACATCGCTTTAGGATTATTCATGTTGAACCTAGATGCTACAGTCCCATATATTTAAATAAAGTGTAATGCTTTGATAACTTATGAAATGAAAACAGTAGCTAACTGCCATTGAATACATTGTGCTAATCAAGTTCAAAATAAAAATACCAATCTGTACCCTATTCGGGGTTAATTTCACATGATACGGGGATCCCACTACATTTGCCCTATTCGTGCGAGGCAGTTCCTGATAAGAAGAATTTCCGTTTCCTGAACAATGTAATGAAAATGCTGTTTTTCTGTTTCAAATGAAACGCTTGGCTTTGCGAATCATGGCATAACACTCACGGTACACTGATGGTTCAGATTATCCACACTATTGGGCCCAAGGTGGGTGGAAAATCTGTGAGTGATGACTTCTATTAATATCAATGTATACCGAGACAACGCAGCCTGCGTTAAGATCTATGCTCTGCATAGATTCTTTTAAAAGTCATAGGAAAGGGAATTTTATTGTGACCAAAGATTCCAAATCGTTTGATGTTAAAGCCTCTTATTTATTGAACATTTATTGAACAAAAATGTCCAAAGGTTGGTTCCTTTATAGTAATTCTATTTCAATGGCCACAAGGTCAGCTAGTTCTAGTGATGAGGTAAGGGTTGGAACTTTTTACCCGTGCACCTGCACAGAATGAATTCCTTAAGAGGGCAATTACAGGATTTTACTGACCCAGGTCCATCATAGGTCTTTGACCAGGGGTGTGGGAGGACATGGTGCATGTCTGTATCGATTCTGTGAAACACAGGATAGCCTGCCCATGATACCGGACAGATACACACACCCAATTCTAAAGGATCCACTAAAACAGCAGTTGATATTCACATAAAATACTAAACACCTTTCTCCATTCTCAACCAACTGCAGAAGGTCCCTCAACACTGCATAAACTTACACGCCAAATTTTTAAGGGGTGTGGAAGTGGGTATGTAAATAAATAAAACAATACATCTGAAACTATGTGGACATCTTGAAGAAGCACAGATGGCAAGAAGTTATTTGGCATCATCTTAGCATTAAATTGTTACCATGCAGTTTTAGGTTGGAACCATTAATTCTGATTGCTGTAGACAGAGTCCTCCTAAGGCAAAGGAACTTCAGGAAAAGCATGCAGGGAAGAAAAGGAAAATATGCATTGTGAGCTGGATCTCTACATTTCTGCATGATGAATGAGCTGAACACTGACGGAGGGGAGCAGAGGATGTAACCTGTCTTCTCTTTATTTTAGATACAGTGTGTTCCCCGCAGCTTTAAGGCACAGAGTTCTGCTACAGAGACCAACGTGGATCTCCTTTAAATTCAAATCATGATGCTTTGAGAAGAGAAACAGGTCCAAAGTTTTGGTGATCGCATGGAGTTGTGAGGTCACTTAGTTCTGGGAAGACAATATTAAACATTTTTTTAACCATATTGTGTGCATACCGTGGTAATCCAGTTATGGAGACACTGAAAACATCACAGAAATTTGACTGACTAACTATTATCAATTGGCAAGTAGTTTTGCTAAAAATAATTTTTTTTATGAAGCTTTTCTAGGAATTCTATGAAAATATATTTGACATTATAGTGTTGGAACCTTGCAAAACCTACATTAAAGGCACTCAGCTTTCATAATTATTTGGGCTTCTATAACACATTTCAAATGGTACCCTATTTCCAGTAGATTTTCAAGAAACTTTAACTTTTCTGGTGGCCAAATACTGCAATACACACGTGTTACCGTTCATAGCTTACCGTTTTTAATCTCTCAAACGTCAGGTACCTACATTCTTCATACACCCAAATATACAGATAAAATATGGAAGTCTATAGTATTGTATACAAAAGCTTTAGGATTCAACTAGTCTTGCTATGATATGAAACGGAATAAAAACGGAAAGATATCTGGAGGTGAGGCGAAAAAAAAATAAAGTAGTTGTGTGTGAAATATGTGAAACTGTTTGCAGCTCGATTTGTGCTTAATGAAGGGTACGTCCTCCAGTATAGGCTAAGAGTACGTCAGAAGAGCAGGGCCAAACCCAGGTGTCAGGAGCACCATGCAACACTCCCCTCTCCACGTTAGCAGTCGCGTACCACAGCGGGGTTAAAGAGTCGCAGACTTCTGGGAGATTTAACCGTGGTCTTTAATAATAAAACAACCTCCATACAAAAATTATATGTACAATCAAACCTATTCTTCGCACAATGTGACACAGCATTGCAGTTCATGGGAAGTTATGATTATCTTTATTATTTTTTATTACAAGGAATTTCACCAGTCATCAAATAACATTAATTAATATAATGAGAGAAGAAAAATTGTAGAGGAGTTTGTGGCCCATGAAGGGCAAATACAGGGCATTTGTACATGGTTGCCATGTTTAGATGGGGGAAAAGCAGGAGGCCATTGGCATTCCATTACATTATGAGGTCCTTTCGAGTACTTCAGCATTCAGTCTCTGATCGACAATATTCAAAACAAACACGGGTCGGGTCATGAGAAATATAATCGATTATGGATGGACTGATATGAATTCATGATATGAATATTCATCAAGTTTAGGGAGTTTACTCAAAACAAATATATCTATAACATATATTATATAATATATAAACCATATATTATATAATATATATATGTTGTACAAAACGTGACACCCTAATTTGCTTAAGGTGGTAATCTACAGTGTTTTACAGTAGCATAATTCGGCCCTGCATGTTTAAATTAACTAGATTTCTCTTTTAGGAATATTGTCCATAGCAAATGCAACCACACGTGAACCAGTAAGTACAGTGAAGAATAACATACCAAAGACTTCTGGCCCAGTGAAAAACCGACAATTAAAACAAATAGAATGGAAACGACAACAGGCTGATTAACTGTGATTAATAAGTTGTCAACATGGCATATTCAAAGCTACTTGTTCACAGCGTGTGTCATTTATTCTTTTAGGACCTTTAATACTTTAGTATTCCATATAATGTCATATTTAATCACACATGGCTGGTGTGAATGAAGGTATAAAAAAGAAAATACAATGGCAGAAAGGAAACATTGCAGTGCCGGTATGAAAACAGAGTGGAATTGAGCCATGTAGCATGCAGGCAACAGAGCTCTGGGGCCCCCCCCCCCCCCCCCAGGAGGAGGGAGAAAACAAAAAAAGTGAAAAAAAAAAAAAAAAGAAAAAAAAAAGTTGTAAAAGGAGTAGGGGGGGGGGGGG
>JAOYSI010000915.1:0-51115 GCA_025775065.1 Hiodon alosoides
ACACACACACACACACACACACACACACACACACACACACACACACACACACACACACACACACACACAGAGAGAGATGATTTAGCAGATGCTCTCATCCAGAGCAATGTACAAAAGTGCTGTAGTTTCAAATTAAAAACATATTACAAACAAGTTTACCTGGTTCTTGCCTCAAGGGTATCCCACTTTAACTTACAGTGTGTTATGCCTCAAAGTGTAAAGTGTCTTAGCTTAAAGTGCTTTCCTGGGCATTTTATTTTGCCAGTATGTTTTCAACTCAGACCGTCAAGGTGGAAAAAGCTTGCTCAGCTGCCTCCAATAAGGGAACATGAGAAACCACGAGAGCCGCCTCGGTGCTGTGCTCTATGAATCTGCTGAAGAAAAGGAAAGTGGTGCCCATGAGCAGGCCTGTGGTGAGGAGAGGGAGGTTAATGCTGATTATGGTCAGTGACAGCAGGGAGGAAGTTCCCCTGTGGGTCCTTCCTAAGACCGATATAAAATCCGCACTTGGTTATGAGCCCCAGAAACCACAACCCTTTTTTGCCCTCAGAGCGCTCCATGTTCGCTGATCACCAACATGTCATTACTTATTCCAGTAATAGAAGGTCAGTGCCTAAGCCTCTCCCTTTGAGTATTGTCACAGCATTCCGTTCTTGACGCTGTCCCTATAAACCTCAGCCTAGAAGCTCCAACGCCCTTTCTGGAAAGCTGCTCCATGCATTCTGGGCACTCCAGCTCACCAGACATACAAATACAGCTGGTTTTAAATAAGTGTGGGTGTACAAACTTCTGTCTGTGTCACAAGAAAAGGTCCACGTCACAGAGAAAACAACTGCAATGCTATGATCAGACTCAATGTTTTTAGCTTCTGGATACAGAATGGATCAGTAATAAACTGGGGCAAAGGAACAGATACAGATGTTAAAATAACACATACATAAAAAATAATACAGAAACTGAGCAAAACTAGCAACCACTGGCCAGTGATGTCTTTGCTAAGGGCTAGCTGGGTTTTCCTGCCAAGTGAAAGAAAAAGTATATGTCGCTCGACAGACTGGGTGGAGTCAGATGACCAGCTAATACAGGATATGTTGCTCAATCTTGTAAAAATAAAATGAAATAAAAAATTGCAAACTAAAAAAAGTCAAGAAAAATGCTTGAGTGTCGACATCAGCACATGGGAGGAAAAAAAAAGAACAAATAATGGACTTAGGCTTCCGTCTTCTAAACTATCGCCTAAACTAGTCTATTCAAAATTAAGTTAAGCCCAGTACGGCAATTATGAATGTACCAAAATAACTACATTGTCATAAAACTTGCTGTAGCACTGCAATTATGTTATTTAAACCCTACTTTTAAATAAACAAAAAACAAAAAGTAAATAAACGACAAATGACCAATAACAAAATATATCACAGGAACAAGTGTGTGCTATGCAACAACAGACAGAGAATAATTACTCGATCCAAACCACACCAACCAGGGAACCACTTACAGAGCACATCTGGAACAGCAAGATTACTTTGATACAGACTTGTCTGCTAAGTCCGAATCCCAACCCAAAGTGTATCAAAAAAACATGTTTATTTCAGTCCAGTGTGGGTCTGGGGTGGAGAGCAAGCAAGTGAGAGATAGAAGAAGGAGAGCGAGAAATTAAAACATCCCAGAAATGCACAGGGATATTATCTTAATCTGAAAACATTTAGTTCCAGTAGATCTAGCTGACAGATCTTTCTTTGCACGCAGGGGTATGGGAAGCAGTGTATCCGCTGTAGCAGGGAAGGTACAGGGGCTGGGGTATGCCAACAGGCTTAGGTCTGCAGATCAACTGACCCAGGCTCCTCCTTCCCAACAACTACCCTTCTTCTGTCTCTGCAATGTCCATGTGTAGGATGTTCTACCCTTTCAGAGCCACACATAATCATCTACATCCCTTTTGTCACTCAGCAGAGAGGGTCTTTGACTCGATGAGAGAATCGTGAACAATGCAAGTCAGTACTGGATAATAGATTTCTCTGGATTTCATTACAGTGATTACAAATTGTTGGTTTATTTGTAAAGTTTTTCTATGTATTTGTTTGCGCATTTAGTCAGATAACATGGAATATGCAACATTGTAATACAGAGGAAGTATACAGAGGGCTGATAAGAATTCTAGAACGTATATGTGTTCCACGGAAAAAATTAGCACTTTTTGTAAAGGACGTTAAGTTTGATATATACTGCTATTTAGTAGAAAATCTATACATTTTTATGTATCTTCCTTTACCTACAGATTTTCTGTTTGTGTGACAGAATGAAGTGAAATTTAGTGCCTGATGAGCTTTCATACAAGTATGGAATAATGAATAAGGCAGCCTCTTCAAATAATTACAGCAGGGTTTATAGACCTAACCCACATCAGGCAGAAAGCCATTGCCAAAAGGGACTTGAGACTTGACTTTGACTCGTGGCCAAAGAGAACATCTCTGTCGATCAGATTCCTATCTCTGAGCTTCACTGTTTCAAACCTTCAATTTTTTTTCTTTTGTAGGAGAGCTGTTGTTAATCTAAGGCTATTGTATTAATGTTCAACAGGTAGGAAATACACATCCCTTTTCTTATCTCTGCATGGTCATGGTGTAAAATGTAAAACCCGCCTACAGACTACAAACAAGACTTCCCCCACCTCTTGCCTTTCAGGTTTGAAATGTAGCTTTTTCAAGTGGATAGACAACTGAATACTCTACAAAATACTATACAGTAGTGCATTCTGTATCTGGCAGTATGTAGCAACTTTTTCTATTATTAATCATTTTCATGCATCTACATGTCAATTTTTTTTGACAAACGTTTTGTCAAAGGGTCCTTAAAATTGTTTAAAGAAATTATTTTATGTTTTAATTTCTTTTGTGCAAAGCTACGTATCCTGTAAACATAGTAGGGCCTTCGCTGCACGGGGCATACATGTTAGGAAACTGCTCTCACAGGCCCTCCTTGCCCTGGGCGAAAACATCAAAACAATGGTCGGATTGTGTAATTTCTCCACACAATGGAGCACTCCTTTACTTTTTTATCCAGACTGGGAGGCGACTGGAAGGTCACCTGACTAAACAACTCTCCTGAGAGAGTTGACTGGTGCGTCTGTTTTGGGGATTTTTACTAACGAGCAGAATAACTTTGGAGAGGGGCACTTAAGACTCAATCAAGGCCCTGGTGAAATATCAGGCTTGACTTTTTCTTTATGTTGATGTATGTTTTGTGTTGGTGGTGACCTAGAGTGAATTATAATGTCATTTAAAGGCTAAACTCTTCCTCTCTCTTTGGGAACCTTTTGAAGCATAGCTGCACAACTAAACTAAGTACTACTGCAATAGAAAACTATACAATTCCTCATTTAAGTAGTTACACCCTGATGTTTGTGTGTGTCATGTGAGAATAATGCAAGTAAGAACGTGTATAATTGCATAAAAATTTATGGTTAGATTTGAGGTAAAGTTAGGTCAGGATTTTAAGGAATAGGGACAACTAGTGTAGCAGTCAAATTAGGGTTAGTGCTGATGAGATAATACATTGCTACATAAACAGCCTTTTTAACTCAAATTACTTAATGTGGAGAATTTCTCTCCTCTTTAAAGTAATTTTGTTGTTTTAAGGGCTTTAAAGGGCTTTTATATACCCTGGCGGAATTTGCCAAGTGTCATTAGCATATGATTTTTATATAGAGTGAAACACCCCTTTCTGATTTAAAATTCCCAACAGTCTTACATAAACAGCCTAGGAATCTCATTCATTGGCTCGCATGCAATAGCCAGTTGTTTGTTTTCAAATGACAATGCTATTTCAAAAAGCATTAATGTGAGAGAAAACTGAACTGCTTGTGATGTTCCAGAGCCGAATGGGTCCATTGTTATAAGTTTATACCACACAGAGTAAAACACAGTACTCAGGGGGGATATTATTGACATTACTCTCGTCTGTGGGAAGAGTTCTACAACAGGAAGAAGGGTACCACTGACACAGGACTTTGCAGGCCCTAGATATTGATAGTAACATCTTACACTCACACATGCGTTTTAGGCACTGAGTATTTGCGATATTCGGCGCATGGCTCTTCATAGAGCTCTTCATTTTCCAGTGGGAAGTCCACAAAATCCCAAGTCATACCCAAATCTCACAGCGACAGACTCAAAGTCTCAAAGTCTAAGCCGCAATGCCACTCAGGCCCTGTTCTTGGTCCCCATGCCTTCAACATCACATGAGGCATCACACCACACCATACCAAAAAAGCCTACATTGAGGCACAAGGGACTCGCTGCTGACCTCCCAGCAGATGAGGAGGAATGAGGAGTTTTTAAAATCACTTTTAAAGCGACCTCAAGGGTCAAAATGAAAATTGAAGGGCTTGCAGAACTTGGTAGACAAAAACTCCCGAGGGCTGCACTAGTATACAAGAGGGTGGGGTGGGGCGTGATCCATCCCTGTTCTACTGACAGATGTCCGGCCTCGCTCTCACGCAACGATGGCTTCCCGGGGGAGCCGCCTTGGCCAGAAAGAGCGTATCTCTTCCTATGAGTCCCACAGAATGGACAACCCCCTATTCCCGCATCCCCAAAGTCACACACACACACAAACAGAACACATTTTATTTCCCATTTTTATTGCCAAAGCAAAATGTTCTTGTAAAGACATTCCAAGAATCTGTTTCTCCTCACAATGCAAATATTCTTCATAGCATGTTCGCTCCCTAAAGCCTACTTCACACCCGCTCCTGTTAACTTTTTTTCTGTGGCTTCAAGTGTACATTTTTATTTGTAGCTAATCCCGCATTCTAAGGAGGAAAACCTACGTAGATCTTCTGAGTCAGAATTTTTTTATTTTACATCTTCGAACATTACAAAGATGCAGAATATGCCTACTTTACTATGCAAAACAAGTTTATTTTTTCATGTCATTAGCTCATTTCTTATTTTATTTATATATTTATACAGGCCGGTCAATCGTATTACGATGACAAACAATAATTTAAAAAATCATTTATTGTAGGGGTACACTGTATAGTCATCTTTCATACCATTAAACATTAAATTGGTTTGTAACCCAATCAGATCTTTCTTTGTAATTGCTCATTCATAACGTCTTTCATTCTAGCGGATGTAAAAATTCAGTCAGACATTTTCCACTTCGATGATGAAAGAAATCACAATCCAGGTCTTAATGCAAGTGACTGCTCAGCATGTTAGGCAGAGTATTTTTAGTCCAAAGCGGTCAGGTTAATTGACTTTATCAGTACAATTCATGCAATCATCTAACTACACCGAGTTCAAGGGTTAACATAAAATTTTGAAGCGACTAACAGGTGGAACGTGAGGAAACGTGAATGTAACATAAACAACACACAGTGGATCGGGTGGCTGTCTCATTCCACATTAACACTTAGCTTCAGTTAAAAAATCAGTTAAATAAACCCAACCATTTTTTGAAGGCAGACGGAAACCTGATTGTTAAGGACAACACCCTGTGAACAGAGACATCGGTCATAGAGGCACTTTGCTTCTATTTTTGCAGAGAGAGCAGAGATGTCAGGAAACAGGTTTTTCCTCTCCTTCACTACTAGACCACATCCACAGTTATAAAACAGGACGCTTCCATGCCATGGCTAACAGCCATCTTCTCATTGTGCTCAAACCACTGAGGCACAGATCTGAGAAGAGTTCAGACGTTCTATGTGGACTGATGGTAATGATAGGAAATGGATTCACATGCCTTTGGTGCACTTCTCATAATTACGGTAAACAATGGCTCTCCAGCAAGTTTGCCGCATGAAAAACCCTCCAAAAACTCCAAACAGACATACACCCTCTACACTCCCTACTGGGGAATAAGTAGAGTGCACATGCCTTACTCACACTTCAATTTTACTTAAACCAAATTCTTCTTCTATATAAATTAATTAAAATTAATTAAACAACACCAAAACCAACAATGTCAGATCTGAAAATTTCAGGTTGCCCTCAACATTTGAGGCAGAACAAAGTCGCTTGATACATGTGCTAACATACTCACCATAACATAAATTTAAAGAAAGCACATATTATATAAAGGTTTTCCTAATGTTGCTGTATTGCATTATAGTTAAAATAATCAACATCAAAACTGCAATAAAACCGCTTGATGTAATAAAATGCCCCCCCCAAAAAAACAAATGTACTGGGAGAAATAGGCTGAACTACGACTTCAGTTAAGGGATAGATCCTATGCTGTTACAAGGATGACGGAAAGACTGTCATTATAAAGTGCAACTACAAACAGATCAGAAAGGTTACTATTCTTTATGAACATGCCCATTAGCTGATATTCTTTATAGCAGCCCTAACCCTTAGCTTTGCTGGAAGATGATGAGAGATGGTGATGATGATGGTGGTGGTGATGGAGACATGGCAGGTGACCAGGCGCAGCTCATGCCAAGCAGGTGAGGCATACACAGAAGGACACAGTCGCTCTGCCAGGTACGCAGCCACACCAATCATGCTGCAGATGTTTGGAGTGCCATGAGCGATACTCATCTGGTCCTCTATCTATCTGTGAAAAGCAGTGACACCCAACTTATTTCTGGACCCACTTTAGTGACCCCAGCCTCTCTCTCTTGTGGTCCTTCTGGGTTTTGTTTATTCTACTGCTGGTATAAGGACAGAGTCAAAGCAGACACTACCTAAAAGCCCATCCTCACAGCTGACCCAAGCACTGGCCGTTGCTGCTTGTTCGCAATAGTTGTTGGTGCCGTCGGCCCATGCAGCATCCGGTTCTGGACCAAGCCCCTATACATGCTGCCTGCCAGAATTGTTTGTGCTAATAAAATACATAGGTTGTTAGGGGCTAATGAAGTGCTTCAAGAGAAGGCAGATTAATGAGAAAACAAATAGATTAAGCCAGCAACTGACTATGTTTATTTGAAAGTATGTAGTGGCTTGTGAATTCTGTTTGAGACGACAATTTCCTACTGCCTTCTCCAGGAGGCTGGGACTAGGGTGGGCGAGGCCTCCACCTTTAATGGCGACCCCTGTGGGACTAACCTCCCGCTGGGCCTCTTCCCGAACAGGCAGCTCGCCCTCAGCCAATGCCCCCAGGCTTTAGCAGTCAGTGTCCCTACCCCAGATCCTTTCTGCCAGAACAAAGAGCGCATCCTGTGTACATAACCGAGATTACACAACAAGTTTTACAGGTTTCCCCTTTATTGAGGGAGAGCAAGGGCCCGGTTTGTGCAACCTACATGAGGCAGGGTTTCAGAAATGCACTTTCTACATTTACTGTCTTTACACACTACAAGACAAGCCTCCGGAAAATCTATACATTCTCAAGTTAAGAGAAACTGACTCACCGAATCTGGATTTACTACTGCAAAGACTAATTAAGATTAGGTTAAACAGCACTCAGAAAAAAAGAGCTGGCCTTCAGTTTTCACCATTTCCCATTTTCTCAGTTAAAACTCATTGACAATGGGAGGAAGTGAAAAGTCACAGGGATTCTCTTACAGCAACTTGCGCCCTTCCTCCATTGCACTAGGAGAGTTGAACAGGAAACTGCCTCTGACAGATATGAACCTGTATCAGTTTTCTTTTTCCTCATAATGGGATGAGAAACTGCATCTTAGCAGGTGTTCGTTGACACAGATATGTTTTTCACCAGGCTGTAGTCCAAGGTTGGACAGTGACCACAAGAGAATCTCTGACATGCTCTGTTACCCGTTTCTTTCACTTGCTTTCTCCTGGTTCATTCAAAGATGCACAGCAGAGTCATTTTCCCCAAAGTTTGAGGCCACGAACGGCGCTACAAAGGTATGGAAGTGCCGTTTTTTTCCCACTATAGCCAGCGAGCTGGTGTGGAGGTGGGAAGAAAAAAAGCAGGTTTGTGGACCTCAAATAATGCAAAGTGCCTCTTTAGACACCCTCCCTTATTTGACATGGGGTAAGTACGCAACGTCATCCTCACCAGCTTTCAATCTGCCTTCTTTCAAATAGTTGTATTACATGAGTGTTCGCCGTAATAATGAGCAACTCCATGAAATGTCCCGTGAAACAAGAATAATTGCCTGAATTTTATTGTTTTCACCCAAAAATATTTTTTCCCATTTAGAAACCCCAATTTGGAATTGGCAATTGTGCTAATGCATCTCACCACCACATGCGGAGAGGGTGAGGAAGTACAACTGGTCTCAATTGAAGGCTACACAGCCCACGCCAGAGATTCAGCGCTGATTGCGTCTGTAGGCGCCCGGTAGGAGATGATGAGCCAAGAGAAGCCCTACAAATTTGATCAACCCCCACATGGGCGGGCTCTGCCAATTATATGTTGCCGCTGTGTTCTCCGGGTCACAATCAGAAAAATGACTTAAGCTAGATTTGACTTTGAGAACACCAGCTCATAAGGCTCAGCCTGTCCAAGGGCTGCCTTTACCGACTGAACCACTCAGGAGGCCCTATGAATAATGCCTTTGAGACAAGTAAAAATGCATAACTGTGTTGAAGTACATGTTTAATTATCACATTGTTACAGTACAAGCAAGATAATGTCCAGTGAGTGTGGAATCCCAAGAACACACAAGATGATTTTAAAGGCCCCTTCACTATTGTAACAAAAACTATTTTTTCAAAAAAAAAAAAAGAAGAAGAAACTATTGTATAATAAAAAAAGAAAAGAAAAAACCTACCCAACAAAAATGTGCTGCCTTTAAAATTTATTTAGCTAGAGCGAGCATCTCAAATGCAGTTTTCTTTAAGCCTGCTTCTTTGTTTTGTAGTGGATTGGATCTTTATGGTAAACCTGGGCTTGTCTGAACAAGAATAGTGTTTTGACTCAAGGAGTTTCAGAGGACTTTCTTGTAGCTTGCCCTGCTAGCTGATGTTATCCCAACAGGCACAGAGCTGCTGCCATGGCAAAAGAGCTCAGTACCTTAGTCTGTTGTTGCTGTAAATCCGTATTCTCTGTCAGGTACGCAGTTTCTTAAAAAAAGTAAGGACCCAAGAAAGTGTTTTTTTGAGGCTGAGCAAAACGAGAAAATTTTTCTGCTGCTAGTGACAAATGTTAATAGTGGGATTTGCCAAACATGGGCAAAGACAGTGCAGTCCGCATACAGGCATACGGAATGCATTTTGAACTGAATACTCTGGATCCAGATCAACTGGATAATGTTCTAAATACTCTGGAAATACTTCATGCAGCATCTCCCCGACCATTAAACACCAAGCCTTGGTCAGCCTGACCACCATGCTGAAATTCCAACTGCCTTGCCAAAGGGAAGTATTACACATTGCAACGCAAAGTAAAAGAAATTAGTTACAGTCACATGTAAGATTTCTTAAGAATATTTCTTGTGCGAATATTAACTGTTCTTTAATCATATCACAATATCTTTTCTAGATTCTTAGTTTGCCAACCGATTATATAAATAATATTGATTGTAACACCAGTACCCTCGCTGGTTACATCACCACATTGCGAATGCCGGCAAATTTAATGTAGCCCCTTATAAAAATGGAAAGAACAGCCATAACACAAATGATTAACAATTGCTCTCAAAAAGACAGTAAGGGAACTATATATAGGGTGAAGGTGAAGAAGTTGGATAACTGGGGGTAACAGCAGGCTTCTCTTATAGATATGAGTCATCCACATGTCCTTGCTCAGTTCAACCAACCCTGGGAACAACAGGCCTTTGAGGTATTCAGTTACAAGCCACATAGAATTGTCTGCAGTGTAAGCAGTGCATACCTCATGTGTGCATGTATTCAAGGTGTCCCATAATAAATGGAACCAAAACAGAATTTACAGGGAGTGAAAATCAAAACTATTAAAATGTCTGAGAATGTATTTTATTCATATACAGTAGAACTCATATTCCAATTAATCCATTCCCGAGGGGAGGAAGAATATTAAAAAGGATGAATATCAAACACATTTTTCCCATAGGAATGAACTAAAAATGGTTTAATCTGTTCCCAGACCCAAATTTTATCTATTCTTTAACAAAAAAATTTCACTCGAAAATAGGCCTACATAAATACATAAATAAATTTTTAAAACGAATTTACTGTATGTACAACCTAAAAAAATGCTTTTCAGTTATCCACACTAATAAAAGCTTTTCCATATTATCAAACAGTGGCGATCTTTTAGAAGCAAGAATTGTCACACCTTTTGCGACTTCAGCTGATTTAATAGCATCTTTTATTTTTAGTATGCTAGCTATAGTAGTTCTCGGCATATTAAATTATTTTGCTAAACTGCTGAGACGTGTACCACTTTCAAACTTAGCTATCATTTTCTTTTTAAATTCAATGGTGGTTCTTACCGCTTTTCTTTTTTGTTTTTTTTACGACCCATGGTAATTTACAGTACTGTATTTATTAAAAAATTTACTGTAAAAATTCGTAAATATTAAAAAGAAATAAAGTATTAAACAAGAGGTAATGCGCGCACTTTCAATCACCGCTCGAGACTGAGCCAGCTGACGATCAGCTAACTCGCCGGCCATGTCAGAGGTGGGATGAATATTGACTTTTCGGGCAAATATCAAACAAAAATTTCAACGAAAAAATAGGACGAATTTAAAAAAAGACGAATATTAGCATGGACGAATATTGGAGTTCCACTGTAATTATTATATGATCATTTGTTTGATATTACATTAATACATTAAACCAACCCGAGTCCTCTTACAAACTATGACCCACTGTCAGGCTAATAAAGCCCATTTTTAAATTAAACTGATGATGAGGAAACCAGACAAAGGAATTTAAAAAAAAATTTAAAAAACATTTGCTAGCAAGCCAACATGAACCAGAATTGTATGTCTCATGAAGTCAAATTCTAACTCTGGCTCCTTCAAGACTCCTACACCCAATTCCTTATCAGGCACTCTCAATGCACTGTGAACCACAATTAATTCATTTAAGTCTTAGTCGAAGGAAACCAAGACAATGCATTTTCCCATAACATCAAATCATTTCTGGATTCAGTGTGGACACTGTAGACCTTATAATAACAAAACAATTCCAGCAGATCTCCCCTTTTGGGTACAATTATAGTTCACAACCTGCACATGTTTTGGCAGCTGCTAGACCCCAAAACAACTTTTTTTAAAACTATCTGTTGCAGGAGCATACACAGGCCATGGATGACCCCCCCTGCCCCCTCCCTTCTGTTTAAGCTGGTACGCAGATATGCGAGGACAGGTTAATATATGCCCCAGAGCCATATCCACCGTTACTGGACAGCGGACTGTTGTGTCCAACTTGCCCCCAACTGCACAGGCCTGTCAGTCCACATGAGTCACAGTGCAGGCAGGACCGGGCGAACCGAGCGCCAGCACCTGAGAATGTACACATGCCACGCATACCTGTTCCACGACAGTTCAGCATACCTTAAATAACACCCTCCATAAGCCCTGTATTGACAAAGGGCAGGAAAAGAAACCAGAAAAGGAGTCTGAGGTAAATTGGTGCCACGTCTCACATGCAGGTATTTTCATGTATTACCCGTATTTTTTTTACCCTTATTTAACCACACTGGTCTGCTGAGAACTCAAAAAATATTTTGGAGTGAAATATGTGTGGGACGGGGGTAGCAGAGAGGTTCACATTGACAGTGAAAGATCAAGTAAGGACAAGGCACTGTCTGGGTAGGATGCTGTAACAAGGTCATCAGCAAACTCCCATGGATCACAGCGTTCTGTGATCTGGCACATAGGTCCAGTTTCACTGCTTCTGTTGGGTTGGAGCCTATTCCTCTGCGGCGTTTTCACTTATTTTCTGTTATGTTTTTCCAATGGCCATTAAATTACACTCATTGAATCCTGCCAATGCAAATATTGATGTTGTAGACCCTTGTGTAAGAAACACAGGCCCCCTTTCCTCATCAAACAAAGGAGAAGCTGGATATTTGTTCTTTTGAGACAAAGGGTGAAAAAACAAACATATAAGGAAAAACAAAAACCCGCAGTGGACCAATTTGACAGTCCGAAAAACTAAAAAGAAGAAAGGCCTTTAGTCGTCCCTCCCAAGTGAATTCAAAAGATGCTTGCAGTGACAATAAGAGTTGAAAGAGCTTTCAAAATGCCAGAGATAAAATTGCACGGACAAAGAACAGACTTTTTTGAAACTACAGAGGTGTGCTACTATGATGAGAAGCAGGCAGCAACAAGGGCGGGCAGAAAATCCATGCAAAGTGAGAGAGATGGTGTTACAAGGAGAAGGCAATGTTAACTTAATAGCTCTCAGCATGTGGTTTTTATTGGACTCCCTGTAACTTCCATTCACACCCTGCTCCCACTTTGGGAGAAGCTTGGTCATTCTTTTTGCTGAAGGTTGGCCATAATCCTAAAATTCAGACAGGAAGTAAAACTGTTCATTCAAGGGTTACAGTCTTGATTGGAGTCAAGACACAATCTCTGTGTTGACCAGAAGTATCTACTAGAGAGGTAAAACTGAAGTGGCTGGTTGACAAATTATCAAGGGATCCATCATTCCCTTAAATGCAACATATAAATCTTCTTCAAAGACAGGCTTAAGTAGCCATGCGGCCGAGTGACTGTTAATAATCCATCCCAACCCTGCAGCCCTGTCGGGCTATGGCAGTCAGAGTACATTGACCTTGGGCAGCATTCACACTGTAATTAAGAAAATGACCAATCCAGGCCAGGATTGTCCCTCTGGCTATAACTTGCCAGTACAGTTAGGCAGACAAGGTCAGAGGTCAACTCTGCATGTTCCTTAACGCCTATGTCCTCTCCCAAATGTATTATCCCGGACATGTTATGCTCTCATCTTCATCACTGTGAGCCAGATATTACTGGGAGCTACAGCACTGAGTCTCGTTTGTCTATTTTCTCAGACCTTAATAATGGCATTTGTTAATTGGATAAACACATGGCAATAAAACAACCTGACTGTTCCTTATTTCAGTGCAAGCACTTGTCTTTGGCACCAGCCCAAACAGCATGATTTCCAGCATGGCTTGATTAGTCAGTGCTGTAATGTAACAACTCTGAGGGGGCAGAGAGGAAAAAAGTGCAACAGTCACTCTTTGATCTAGTAACTAGTAAAGTTACTGATACCGCAAAGTCCAACCACCTTTTTCGGTGACTT
The DNA here is from genome assembly GCA_025775065.1 of Hiodon alosoides. NCBI lineage: Eukaryota > Metazoa > Chordata > Actinopteri > Hiodontiformes > Hiodontidae > Hiodon > Hiodon alosoides. The sequence continues at coordinate 13,122 of JAOYSI010000915.1, forward strand.
CCTCTTCAATTTGACATCTGACATTCATAATGCTAGCATGCTGATTTGTGAAGAGGTTCTTGTCAGGCAGGGACATACGTATTGAAGGAAGAAACCCGCAGTACACAAAGCTTACTCAACAAGAGGAGCTAGCCTGACCACACACGCACTGACAGCTCTGAGTCATGAAGTGCTGCTCTGGTTGCCGGCGCTGTGCTTGCCCAAGCCTTCGCTGCCACAGTGTATGGTCTCCCACAGGGAGCAATAAACAGACCGTGTCAAGAGTGCAGCTTTTATCCAGCCCAATGGGTTGAGAGGGATTGCATTATTCCATGCTGAGCTTTAGCCTTGCTGCGTTGTAGAAGCCTCTGAGGCCGGGCTTGCGATTTCAGAGTCCACAGTGCAATACTGCCCACACACACATAAGTTTTAGCATAACATGTCATACACATTTGCGACTAATTATTCTGTAAGTCCCCCTCCCAAAGGACAAAAAAAAACATTCTCCTTGTTAGATCTATACTTTTCCCTCCTAAAAAGCATCATTGTGATCTACATATAGGACTGGGCGATAAGGCCAAAAATGTTATCACGATAAAAAATGTCATATCAGTCGATCTCGATAATTATCACGATAAATATCAAATCATTATTTCTTTCAAGCTTAAAGGCTGATTTTTGCTGCTGAGTAAAAGTTGAACAAACCCACGTGGCAAGTCTTTTTGAAGACCTAATGGGAGTGCTGGTTTAATACCGTCACTTAATTATTTGTCATGCGGGAAGGGAATTTACACTAAGACTGATACCAGCTAAAGGATCCAGCGTACCAGCTACATTGAATGCTCAGAAAGATATCAGAAATTTCAAAACATGAATGTATTTACGATTTTCCATTGAACTGGGAATTTTAATTTGTTATTAGTGAGCTATACATAAAAAAGTGTGTCTTTCAATTAGATTAAAATAATTGCCGTTGCAAAGAGAAGGAAAATAAGAATTTTGAATAGCTCTAATGCTCATATGCTGAATTTTACTAATGTCTGTCTTTTTGTCAACAAAGTATCATCCAATAGCTTTAATTTGAACTGTAGGTAAAGTGAGTCTTGTTGTGTAATGACTGAATAAAGTGAGTGACCTTTCTTCAGTTTCTTGTCGACAATGTCCTCGTCGTTCGAGCTGGCACTGCACTTTCTTCGGTGTCGCTCATTTAGCTTATTTTGCTTATTCTGCTCCAACTACAAGCCTGCCAGCCACTGTGTCTGTAAACAATAGGACCTGCTGGCCTCTCACCGTGCAACTTAACTTGCGCAATGCATACCTCCATTCCTGCTACATGATTGGCATTTTGCAGTTCGTGATTCATTCCTGATTCAAATTAATTTGAGAGAATATTTATCAGAAATTTGTTATATTTATATTGAGGAAAATAATATTGCGATAATTATTGTTATCGTTTTATCGCCCTGCCCTATCTACATACATCGTGAGACCTTGCGATTACAGGTTTTAACGCACACCTCTCTCTTTGAGCAAGAAAACAGGAGTCATGCACACATTTTCATGGCCTGTTTTACGACCACTTTCCCACCCCACACAGCTTGCTTGTCCTGACCACTAGGTAAACCTAACACTGTTAAAACATCCGAGGAGGCAGAATGAGGCCCGGTTAAACAAGCATATAGGCATATCGAAATATAGGCAATGCATCTTCGGAGGGATCAGAGACAGTGAGATGCCCACCTTTGGAGGGCTGTGGGACAGGCAGGGGTTGAGGGGTACAGGGGAACACGGGGGATTGGTCGAAGAGACAGTGAGCTGGTGAGGTGGGAGAAAGCTCTACACGATTACCAGCAGGGCCCTCATTTCGTGCCTCCATGCTCGTAGGCCAGAAAACCCTTCCCTCCGAGTGCGTCAATGTTGAGGGGAAAGGCTAAAGATCTACTGCCTGATAGCCAGGTTTTCGAGAGAGGTGGGGGCAGGGAGGGAGGGAAGAGCAAAAGGAGCAAGGGAGATTGCATTGGGAGAGGAGGGAGGCAGACATAAAAGACAAAAAGGACCGATAAAAACAGATTTCAATGACGAGGTCTGTCCACAGACTTGGAGGCACCTCATGTGGTTTCTACGAAGAGAGAGAAAAAAAAAAAAATCAACAGTTGTGGAAAAGTCATTGTGGGAACTCCTGACTAGCTCATTGCCTCAGGTCAAAACTGGTCAATAGGACGCAGCACATGGGACACTGTGTGGCGGGACAACAAGCGGATTGTGTGCTGGGGCCCCCCGGTGGCTCCATCCCTGCGTCTCGGCGGGTGGTGGTGCACAATGCAGCGCCTATGTGGGTGGCGTGGGACCCCCGCCTGGGGAGCTTTCTCATGGGTCCTTTCCAGTCCATCGGGCATCCTCCCGTAATAGAGTAGCATGGCCAACAGAGGCCTCTCTCTCTCCATATAAACGACCTGTCATTTTACTTAGCCCTTCTTTTTTTTGTCTAGACTGAACTTAAGAGCTACAAGTTAAGTTAATAAGAATTATAAATAAACCTTCATCTAATGTGCCAGGCTGGTCATTGTGACCCACATCCGAGCAGGGTATTATCATAATGCTGTTGTATATAAACAAAGTAAGTGATGACATAAGCCCAAGTTCAAGTTCAGCTCTTGAAGTAAGCCAAAAAGATTTTTGTTTTTTTTATTTTGAGCAGAATTAACAAACACAGGGGGCTGTACAGCTCACAGTTATGCAAACACGTTAAAATCCCTTTATGAAACAGCCAAATCCTGTTTCGATTGGTTTGGGAAAGGGGAAAAAAAATTATGTTTATAGCTAAAACTTTGCACTTGGTAAGAAAAAGTGAGTCAGACAAAGGAAGGGGGACAGAAAACTCCAGAGAAGTAAGAGAGCATGGGCTGTGATTCCACCGGTCTGAGAGTTATGATTTCACAGCCTCCAATTGTATGCAAAGGTAGGAAGGGGCACAGGTAGTCCAGTCCCTTTCCTGTAACGTCAGAAATCAAGAAGACAAACTGCCTACAGCTTTTACAGGGCTATCTATCCTCATATAATTACAGGGGACAAAAAAGGTAGGAAGGACAACCCTATTCCTTTTGGGCTCAGCTGACAAACCTCAAATAACTCCAGAATTGCTGGAAATCTAGTGGTAATAGCAAACAAACTGAATGGAATGTTCACAGAGCGTGTTCTGAACAGCAGTATTCTATCTCACCCAGTGGCACCGAATCGCCTCTCCCTCTATCTATCTATCTATCTAACTATTAATTATTAATAGTTATATGATTAATTAACAACCTTCTTCTAACAGCTAGCTTAAAATGAGTACACTTGTAACATAGTAGCTGTGCCTTGACATAGCCAAAATCATGGGTGAAAGGAAATTGGAGATAAAATGGTGTGTTTAATTTTTTTGAGGGAAAGGAGACGCACAGATCAAACTAATCTTAAATTAAAGATTCATTCGTCTTCTTTCCAATAAGCTATTATATGTGGCATTTGTGAAATAAACATTTTTGATATTTGAGTTTGAAGAGTACTAGGCACAAAAAATTCCATTGAGATGAATGGGATTCTTTGAATGTTCCAAGCTCTGACTACAGAAGTTGCTTGCATATATGTGTGGTAGTATATAACACATTCCTGAAATTCACATATAAGGTAGAACAGATTGTACTCTTTCCAATGATGTAACTGAAAAAATATTTATATATATATATTTTAAATACAGAAGCTAATACAGAGTAAGACTGATAAATAGAACGTGCAAGCGTACAAAGTTGTTAATGTAAATGTAAACTGCCACATATGCTTGGCATAGATTACGGAGATTTGATGACAAAGAACAATGGCGTTTGAATGGAACACTCCCTCCCTAGCAGTGCTGTCGCATTCTATACACAGCAAGAGGGCTAGTAGAAAAGTACCCTTAAAATAAGGCACTTAAACAGGGATATATACTAAACTACAGTAGCTAGCACAAAACCGACGGCAGATTCTGAAACATACTTATGTAATATCCACTGTATTTTCAGAAACTAGTTGAATTATTTTTTTTCCTATGTGTCCATCCTACCTATAGAGGACTTTGTAAATGTGGAAGGCAGTTCTTTCTGCTTGCAGTTGTTTTCCTGGAGCAGGTCACACACTCAAGGATGACACTAGGTGTCCTGTCATTGCATTATTTCTATCTGCAGTGTCACTGCAACAGACCAAAATTTACTGAGGGAGGAGCCAGCAAATTTTCGGAATGTAGCTGCTCGGCTGCAGAGATACAGCGATCCATCGTTATTTCCTGCTGAAAAACATTCATTCTCAAATTACAACTCAGAGCGAATGGTTTTCAAAGATCCAGTCAGACAGCAGCAGGGTGTCAACACTCCAGGAACGTGATCAAGGGTTCCCGCTTGGCTGCAAGCTCATAAATTAAGTCTGAGTACGCCCATCTCCCAGACGTTTACCTTGGAGTCACACAATGCCACCCATCCCACTTCACACCTTTGGTTGCCAAGGAAAATGGCATAGAAGCATGTGCAAACAACCGTGTGTTCTCCCTTTCCCCTGCACTGGACCTCTAACATCTGACAAGTGCAGCTTGCAGCAATGACCTACAAAATTTCAAAGCCCAAAATAGGCCCTGTTCTTTCGGTGGGCCTGCCAAGACCCCAGCCAGCAACAAAGCTCATTTCTGGTTTTAATTGCTGCTATTTTAGTTACGGGAAAAACCAAAAAGAAACCTTGTCTGGGGGCTGAGTGGACCCCAGGAAAAAAAAAGTCTGGGGTCAGGCCAGATTGCTATGCCGCAGGGTGGGAGGGACAAAAGCCCTCTATCAAGACTTAATGTAAGGAGGAGAAGGCATGTCTGATGTGCCCACTTCCTGAGAGGAAATAGGAAGCTGCAGTTGGGCCGTGGGTCGGGCTGTGGGACACCCTGGGGACATCCTGTGGACTGGCACCTAATAATAAAAACCCACCTTGATTCTTCCCTCTCTTTTTCGTACCCAACATCTGGGGGTTCCTAAGAGCAGAGGGCCATTAACACCCACTCTGGGACTGGGAGTACACCAGCTGAACGGTTAGGATGTGTACAAATCGGCTGAAACTCAGGAACATGGCCATCCCAGGGTATTGAAGCACAGCAGATAGTGGGCTTAGTCCGTTACATCAGTGCCAACATTTCAATTTTGATCTCTCTCCAAGCCAAATTACTATTCTGACTCTTTGCTTACTTTCCCTGAAGATGGAGCACTTTTACAGCCATACAATATGTTCAAAAATGCTCTTCTGGAAGAATGGGTAAAAATTCCAACAGACACACTCCAAAATCTTGTAGAAAGCCTTCCCAGAAGAGTGGAAGCTGTTATAGCTAGGGGGGACCAACTAGATATTAATGCCTATGGATTTAGAATGGGATGTCATAAAAGATCCTGTAGGTGAATTGTGTAGGTGTCCCAATACTTTTGTCCATATAGTACAGATGCTTGTGTGTCAATTAAATGTTTTGTGTCTCTTGCATAGACTTAAAAACAGTTATAGTCCTTCTATTCTGGCCATACTTTTTGTCTACCAATTCACACCACAGTACAAAAGAATCACTGAAGACCAAAGTAGTTTGAAAGGTAATCAGAAATGTAATTCTTCAGCACCAGCATATTGTGCACGGACAGGTTTTTCACCCAACAGCGCTGAGGTAACACTGAACAAGCGATTACATAAACATATATCCTTATTTATGGCTTTCGCTATCCTTCCTCTACCTGTGGTGACTTGCTTCTTCTTGGACTTCCTGAATGAGGAGACCTACCTATAGTCTATGCAATCAGGCTATTTTGTTTTATTTTTAAATTTGATTCTAATACTGTGAAAACCAACCATAAGCTTCTCTCCATTACTCTTAGAGACTTAAGCAAGATTCAATTTTAATTTCCTAAACCAGGGTAGGAGTAAGTTTGGCACAGAGTTGACCATGCAAAGGCCATTTACTAAGGGGATCAACCAAGACGTCATCGTGTGATTTGTATGGTAGGATCGGGGTGGAGAATTGAACTACATGGACTATATCTGACCCCTCCAAACTAAAAACCCCATGTTAATTTTCATATGATACATCCCATTGTAAATTTGCCTGTAGCACTCAATGCTCAACCTGATGACATGTAGACGAAGACTTGAGCTTTCGCCATGTGAAAGGGAAGGCTGGGTGGGTGTCAAACGTTAACTCACCATTAAAAAAGCTTTTGACCTTCAGGTAACCCACGCTGAGCCTCAGCACGGACAACTTGTCCAGCCGTGTCCGCAAATCCTCAGAGAATGGCAGCAGGCTGGTAAGCTTGTCCAGCTCACCGTTCAGCCGGTCCCTGTGGCGCTTGGAGGGGTTGGACTTGATGCCATCAGGCGGCGGGGGCTTGGGGCTGCAGGAAGGACAGCAGAACAAAACAACGTCAGGTGTGACAACAGCCCCTCTGTGACCGTACCACGAAAGTGGTCATCCTGAAAAAAAAAGCATGTACATAATATATTCCTGTTGAACATACAAAACTATCACAGTCTCAGCTAGCTTCCTTTTTAAGTAGCTTCCTTTTAAATTATGAAAAAATATTTTCAATTTACATACAAATGCTTGCAAACTTTTGCTGACTTCAACAGTGTCCGTAGATATGAAGGTGGCATTTCACTGTTAATGCAGAATACGAGGACTTTAAGAATGTCACTATAAAAGTAAATCGACCCTGATTAACAGTCCTCTGAACACAGGTCCTTCTTTCCCTGACCTAATTTCCAGAAACCACCAATCACATAGAGCCAGCAATACAGAGGGAATAAAAAGAACAAAAAAAGCAGAACAAAAACGAGTCAAGGTGGCAGAGGAAAGTGTGCAAAGTAGTCCTCAAGCCAGCAAAGTAAGCCAAGCTTCTGTGGGAGGACTGTCATCACCAACTGAGCAGTTAGTGGGGTCCTGGAAGCTGTCTAACGAAAACCTAAGGGTCAAGACATCCCACAAAGAGATGAGTTGTCTTCCTCACCACCCCCCTCCTCTGTGCAGTGCTCAGGAGCATGGAGCTCATTGAACTCTGAGTGGTGTGAACCAGCAAACGGGTCTCAGCTTTCACAGCATCGATTTGCCTTTGTGGCCCCAGCTGCCTCCAGCGCTGGGTTATTAACGTTGCGCAGACATGCCTGGTGCTGACGCTCGAAACCAAACAGACAGGGAGGACGGCTGGTGCCTGTCTCCTGAGTGATGAGCAAGTGAGCAAGGTAAACACAGATCTATACAGAATCTACACAGGATCTATACGTTACAGAAAACCTGGTTTAAAATTACATTATCAAATCAATAATAATAATAAAGAATGTTGAGTTAATTTCTACTTTAGGATTCATGTAGCATTCCACATACTGGCAACTAGCCTGCTGAACTTTAAAAATGTGCCAACTGTGAGCCCTGCAGGTCACTCTAGGTAAACAACAAGATAACAAAATACCGGAGTCTCCTTAAGAATGTTCCATAACAGCACTTCCCAGCTAATACAAAACATTCTCAGAATTGTTTCTGCGATATCACAACAATATTATGATAATGATAAATGTCACCTGGGTAGTGTGCCTTGAAGTCTAAAAAAAAGCTGAATAAAATGTAGGTGTCATATAAATCAATAAAAAACCTTTTGAGGACAGGGGTTTGTCAATCCAGATTTCGCAAGCAGCTATACAGGAAACCATGGTAAATAGGACAGGCCTTAGCAAACATAATGCATATAGTGGTAAGAAAGGGAGAGGAAACTTTACAATGGATTGAGACAATTCTTATCACCAGGATAAACTAAGACACATGACGTAGCATTGAACTGCCTTTTCAAACGACCAAATGGATCAAATCAATTTGCAATGATTTTTTTTCTGCGTGGTAGAGAAAGTTCAATTTTACAGTTTTGCCAGGGAATAAAACTCCCTCGGACAAAATAAAACAAAACATGAACACCGTCAACAAGGTTAATCGCTGACCTGCTGCATCACTTGCTGATTACTACCTGGCAAGACAGTGACTGCCTGTGTTAATGGTGTTCCAAGAGAACGCCCCCTGATACCTGGGCGGAGTGGGGGTTGGACCACAGAGGATCATATACTCATGCTACTGTTGTCAAGGAACCACGGATATGAGATCATCCTGATGCAAGCCCTCTATGGCTGCTCCTGCTCTCTACTCACTGACAAGATACTAACAACAATACAAAATCGTTAATTGGCTATTTGCACAAGCTAATAGAAAACCATCTATTTCATCTCATTATAGACTGTTGGTTTAAGCTTACCTTACTGTTACAACTTTAGATTCCGTTCACCTTGGGGCAGCAAAGCGCAATAAAAGCTCTGGACCACCCATGTCAAGAGGGCAAAGTCCACTTTTTAAACAAAACCCTTCAGTCTACACGCGTGCTGTTAATTGCTAACAAGGAACAGATGCTTGTCAGGGCCAGGCTGCTGTGAGGACTAGCGCACAATGACAGAGAGAGCTGTCGGAGAAGAACCCTCACCCCCAATCTTCCAGGGTATACCTATGTACATGGAATTGTCACCGTCACTGGCTCAATCTTTGCTCCCAAAATCATTAATTCACAAAATACTGATGCATATAAATAACATTATAAGTAACGTTTTATTATGATAAAGTAAAGCTATAATAATTTTATAATTTTATAATAATAACTTCACGGGTGTTAATATTGCAGTGTTAAAGTTCCTTAAGTTCCTTAAAAAATAAAAATAAAAACCTGTGGACAATGCTTTCCTCTAGTTTTGAGAAGCTCAAGCCTCACCATTCTCTTTTGCTTACTAAGGGGCCACCCAAGGGGGTATTATTCATAACCAAAGGCAGAAGTGACATCCAACTTTTTTCCAAAACTAAAACAAATGTGACCTTACAGAAAAAGTCAAACAAAGACAAAAGATCAATTTCAGTTAATTCTTCTCAATCTTAAGGCTGATTCTACGTTAGGTGGCTTACATGAGTGCTGCCATTGTTGTCAACTGAGTTATCCTGTTGTTTATTTATTCAGTAATGTTTTTTAAAGTGCACAACATGGAATAATTAAAAAACCCTTCACTTAAAAATCAAACAGAACTTGCTCAAATTGCATCGCAGGTGGTTAGACTGGAAACGTCTTCTCATGAATTCTCATAGTATCCATCAGTTTTGGTTGAAACTTTGGTAAAATGTCAGATTCCCCATTAGAATCTGTTTATTAAAACATTTTCCTCTAAACAAAACAGCTCAATTGCTAGGTGTTTCGGTCATTCTACAACATCTTGAAAAATTAATTCACCATACTTGTCCCATTCAGGCAGATTAATTAAACCCATACCATGACTAGGTGTACTGTCACCTTTTTTGTTGCTTTGGGGACTACATAGTTACCATTTTAAAACTGACAGCAGATCTTTTTCTAGAGCAAGTCCATACATGTCTGCTCTCCGACAGACGCTTCTTAAAATCTTTAAATGGCCTCTGTGCTTGGGCCTTTTTTATGTCAGCAGCAATGTAAGGCTCAAGTCAATCACTGACACCAACACAAGCCGAGGTGAAGAAGAGAGAGAGAGAAACAAAGATCTTCATCAAAAAATTCTAAATGCTATGCTTACTTGATACTTAAACAAACTTGGGAGTAACTGGATACCTTCAGGGCAGATCTACTTACGGACAAAAAAGCAAGAAAAATCATTACAACATTATCACAAGGAGAAAAATATTACCCATTTAAACAAACTAAAAAACACACACAACAAATACTAACAACTCATCTTTCTGTACATAAATAAGTTTTCTTATACACAAAAACAATACTAGCAATTTTTGTTACCCATGTGCCTTACATCATAAAACAGAACCAGTATCAATGTTTTTAGCTAAAAATCTCCATCGTTTCTTACTCATGACTTTGAAGCTGTGTTACATTTTATGGACCGATAATGGAGGGGAGAGAATTTTCGAATGCCATTTACAGCTATATTGTCCCCACATTTAATGTCAAGGGGGAGCCAAAAACAAACCCTATTAATATAATTGCATATGGATTTTTGTACTAATATCATGCACTCGAGTAAGACAGGCTAAAGTGCACTAATTTTGCTTAAATGTAAGAAAGATTGTTCATGATAACCACATCCTAATGATTCCCACTGAGTAAGTGTAGTGTCCGACAATGTCGATCCTACGACCAAAATATTTTCATCAGTAACTATATAAATAAAAACATCAGTTCTAGCAGTTTTTTATGTCCTGCTTGATTCACTCCCCACTCCAGTTGTGTAACTTATCCCCCAGGCTTGAACAGTTCTTTACAAGAGCTATCATCCATTATCATCATATGGTTTTGATCCCTCTGTGATACCCATCAGTCGAAAGCTCCCCCCACCCCCCATGCCCCACGTTAACCTCTTAAGATGTTAACGTAAACATCTGTTCTTGATCCAACTGACAATAACAAAGCTGCAGTAAAACTAAAATTGGCTCAGAAAGGAAGATTTTATACCTACAACACTGACAATGGTTAATCTTCTTCCAAACAATGGCAGGATTTTTATTATAATTTATTTAGGTGAAATTGAAAGGCTCTCGAAAAGCTTCCTCTTCACAATGGCACCTTTTCTTTGTTGGACTATTTTAGAACAAAAGAACAGTTTTTCGAGCAAAGTTTAATTGTTCCCTGAGGTTGGGTAGGGTGTCTCAGTCTTTGGGTTTTTTGGGGGGGGGATATGCATACCTCCTTCGCGATTGCTTGGCATCCGAGCCACATTAATACCTTTGTCATGCTGCCAATCTGCTCATTTTGGTCGGTATTCTCATAATAAGATTTTCTATTTCTTTAAAAGTAACTGAATCACATTGCTGCCAAGTTCCATTGCTGTAAATTGAGACACTGCAGGGCAGGAGCAAGAGCCAGTGTGTCACATGGCACCACATCAGGAAGCTGGGTGGCAATTTATGGGATACTTTGTGGCACTGCTTTCAGTCAACCTGGCACCGCCCATCGACAAACACTGCGCCCAATCCAGTTGACTACCGGTCCCTAATTACTCAGGAATCAGCCACAGCTGAGGAAATGTCCTTCTCCTCCACTGAATAATAATTAATACAAATTTCTTCCAGGAGGTAAGCCTTCAGTAATAAATAGCAGTAAAAATAATGTCAATAACTTTTAAACATGGCAAGGAATGACTAGTTTTTTTAAGGATAAAATTCTAGATGTCCTTAATGTATACTAACTAACTAAATGGGAAAAAAATTATGAAAATATATATAGGGGTTTGGGGATTTAATTAAACATTTATTTTAATACATACATTATTTAAATAATTTCTAATATATATATATATATATATATATTAACTACTTAATTTGGGAAATGTGTTTGCTGCAACCGTATACCCAGTTGCAGCAAACACTGAATGCAATTATGCATCAACATAATGCAAGGTCATTACTCCAACCCTAAACTAATCTATTCCTAGTCATTTATGTAACTGCTCAAGTTGCATCATAATGAGAGCTGGTATAGCAACTGCAAAATACTTACTAAACTACATTGGAATTTCACTGGTTTACTTTCAATCTAGTAAAGACAGATAAAAAGCAAAAACTTGTTAGTAACTGCGGTCAAGTGGCTTTCCCCTGCATCTGTTGACTAAAAGGACATGGCGCGCAGTTCTCAGTTGATGTGTTCCACGCTCATAGGACGGGAGTATAAAATACCAGGTCTGAGTTACAATGAGATTATCATCAATGGATAGAAGGCTCTCTTCAGCCCACTCTGGTGGGGTAAAATTTTTCCAATTCAAATAATCACACTTTAAGACTACTTGGCCATTGTTACATTCTCTCGCAAAACTGATGCAAACCTGCAAGAGGGCTTATCAAAAGAGTTCTCTTAATTCCTTATGGATTTTTTGTTTCGGACTCTATGTATTGTACTTTATCAGTATTTTGAGCCCTGTCCTGTGTGGCTACAAACCCACACAGACTCAAAACAGCCTCTTTGGGATACCAAAAACCAACAACCACACATCCCCATGAACATCAACAGCAGCAATGTTGGGACACATTGTCGAGAGCTACTTGGTTTCCTCAGGCATTAACAGAGATTCTATTTAAAAAGTGTGAAGACACAAGGACTTTCTTCCACAGATGGAGGAGTGTGCATTACACAGTGGGTGGCCTCAGTTAAAAGTATAAACAGGTATTGAGAGAGTGCCATTACTCTTGCTAAGCTTCATGGAAAATAGTAAGCGTAGCACAAACATAACGCTAACACTGAGCATAAATAAAAGCGTCTGGCAATGGGGTGCACAATCATATATGTCTGAAAAACTGAAATATGAATAAAATACTTCCCCATTACTTGACTAGTGTAGGTAAGAGAAAACTTAACTGTTTTCTTAACTCCGTAATTCCAACAGAATGCAGTTTTCTGGAATTAAAATCGAAATAATTTAAGTCAGAACAACGGGTGTACCCACTATTTATGAAAGCTGCAATATTTACTGGAAAATAAAGAGAACACAACAGCCAATAACAAGGGCCATTCCCAATTTAGGACATGGAGGCAGGGATGACATAACTGAACTTGGGAAGCCCTCTTCAGGACAATGACCTTGAACTCACAGAAAATTATTCTGCAAAAAATAACATATACATATATATAAAGAACCAAAGCATGCATTTTAAAAACACTGAACTACACGAAAGATCCAGGTTTACAATTAAAAAAAAAAAAAAATTCAAATTTTCAAAGAGGCTTATTTGTAACTTACATAATGTAGCTTGTTGCTAATGGATTACAAAAGCAGTTTTTTTATTTAAATTTATTTAAATCTGGATCAAAAATTTACCAAAAGGGCCAAAGTCAGTTCCATCTGCTTCATTGCTATCACTTGACATATCGCTCCTCAAACTAAAGCATATTTAATTTGCCATTTTTGAATGTCGAGTCTCAGCAGAAGCTTTTCGCCACACGCTTTTTATAATAAATCTTCACTGTTCTCTAATGAATAAAATGTTGATATACCTGTATAATTAAAACCATTTAAAACATTAAGAAAAAAACGTTTGAAATATTTACAGTTAAAACAAATGACGCAGATAAAACGGTTAACAGCTGCAAGGATATACTAAAACGCTACCTAAGAATCCCTTAATTATTCATAATCTTCGTCGCTAGGACACTACATGGGCTTTTCAACAGGGCGGATGCAATGCTTCGGCAAAAGTTTTCAAAATTCTTCACTTAAACAAATAACTGATTAACTACGACAGAAGCTAGAGCGGGACGTATTGCTTTTAGGGCCTCGCTTGTTAATTTCGTTGCGTGACTTTAAAATGTTTTTTTTTTTTTTTTTTAAGTAAGTTTAAAAAAATCGTGTTCTCATTACGAGAAGAAACGATATATCAGATTACAATAACATAGTTCGGGCCAGCACCCCCGCTCCCCCCTCCCTCCTGTAAGCATCGCGTGAGAACACCGCCAACTCTCAACTTGATTATGATTAATGCAAGAGTACTATTTCCAGGCCAGACCAAAACTATACACCAAGAGTCTTAAGGTAACCCGACAATTTAAAGCAAGAACGAATTTTACATCAGATTTGTGAAGTGAACATCAAATAATTACATGAATAAGCACAAACGCGCGCATAAATGTGTATCTAAGCCAATTATTAATCGTAAATGGAGTTGTATAAAACTACATTACACGCACATAACACCATTGGAACCAAGTAATTCGTATTTATTTCTCCGTAGTAATATGAACTATCGATTTAAGAAATGATCATTATCATTATTATCATTATCAATACTACTATAAAAACAAACTTACGTTGCAATACTGGCATTACAAGGTTATACTTCAAATTACGATTTGAAACAATTTTACAAAGTTAAAACATAGCCAGTTACATATACACAGTAATATAACCATAAAACGCTTTCGTTTTGTCGCTTTGTCGTTCAGCAAACAACCAAATAAAATAATTCGTCTCATTGGTCTGATAAAACATTAGACGTGTTAGTCTTCGTTTCAACAACATCCTACATTGAACCCGATTTACATACTGTAAAAACCCTAGTTCACTGTACCACTAATGGCAACTGTCAAACACTGTAAAAAATTACAAGCGAGCCTCGTGTCATGCAAAACAAGCTTACATTTTTTGTACGGGCTTCTTCCGTTTCTTGGCTGCATATATTCCCACATTTCCCAACATGGTTTTATTTTCTGGGAAAAGTCTTTACATATATACCCCAAGAACCCCTTTTCCTCCTTGCTGATAATTTTCGCAGTAAATTCGTTTGAATAAATGACCAGGTAAGAAAAATCTGGAAGGACCGTGAGTATGACGACATGCAGATCCCAAGATTAAAAAGACCAGAATCGACCCTGTTATATACTAATTTAATTCCAAAAAAGTTCAAAGTATTTATAAAAGTTATTGGAAAGTTTCCTGTTCCACTCTAGATTGCAATGACGTGTAGAGAACCAATTTTCGTTATTCCTTTCTACTTTTAAAGATGTCACTCTCTAGTGCCCCCGACATTTATGGACGTTTTCACTGTGCTTAAACCAATCCGGAGTAGTCTTACAGTGTGAATCTAGCAGCAGGTAAAACTACTTGTTCGCTATTGGTGCATAGCATTTCAGGAAATCATACAAATAAAACTGACTTTTTAAGGTGGACTGTGAACATCAGTCGTAGTTTTTAATAAAGCAACTCCCTCCTACGGTTGCGTGCATGAAGTGAATTCCATTTTTCATTAGGAGCGAACGCTTTAGCATTGCTTTTACAGTAATGTGCAAACTCCACACTCTTGTATTTGTTATAAGCCTCGTGGCGAAAATATATGTCTACCTGAAATGTTCCCTTGGCAATTACTATATAGAAGTAATATTCGGAGATATTGGCATTCACTTTTTCCTTGCATACAACAAAATGATTAATAGCATTGAGACACCAGGATCAGCGACACTTACCTGCTTCATTTTTTGTTATCTTAGTTAAGATTTATACATTTTGCAAATCGTGAATTAAATAAAAATGCATTTGATTAGAACACGAATGTTAATGGTTCGTGGAAAGATTTGTAGAATAAATTGATCGAGTAAACATTTGCTAGATTAGAAGAAAGTGGGTAAGGTATGGTTAGTGTATGGTTTACACTATGTGGGAAGCAATAGAGTGTTTGGTTTTTTTGCAGTGATTTTTCTAACTAAAATTGACTTTTTGAACATACGTTTTTTTAAAAACTTTTTGTTGAGGAAATTAACAGTG
The DNA here is from genome assembly GCA_025775065.1 of Hiodon alosoides. Classification (NCBI taxonomy): domain Eukaryota; kingdom Metazoa; phylum Chordata; class Actinopteri; order Hiodontiformes; family Hiodontidae; genus Hiodon; species Hiodon alosoides. The sequence goes on from JAOYSI010000915.1 coordinate 28,425, forward strand.
TGAGTATTTGGTAACCATTTATTGTTTCATAAAGTACACATTTTATTACTTTCATTTAAGAGAAATGTCCATTATCCATCCATTTTCAAAACCGCTTATCGTGGTCAGGGTCGCAGGGGACGCCAGAGCCGATCCCAGCAGGCATAGGGTGCAAGGCAGGGACCCAGAATGGGATGCTAGGCCATCACTGGGCAACACACACACACACAGCAATTAAGCATGGCCAATGAACCTAACCCGCAAGTCCCCGCAAGTCTTTGGACAGTGGAAACCGGAGCACCTGGCGGAAACCCACGCAGACCCAGGGAGAACTTGCAAATTCCACACAGACAGACACCCCGAGCCTTGAACACAGAACCTAGGACCCAGGACCCCTGGCACTGTGAGGTAGCAGCACTAACCACCACGCCACCGTGCCACCCCTGTCATTATACTTAAACAAAAAACATGATTCCCTACAGAGAAGCATTAGCAGAAATTTGCTGTATAACATCTAAGGAGGTGACACAAGTAAACAAACTTTCGGCTCCCTATTAGTTTCAATATAGAGAAAAGCCACATATATAGATTTTCCTGAAACACATGATAGTCTAGGAAGTGTCTTGTTTCAGTGCCAACGTAAATGAAAGTATGAGCTTTGCAAAGGGTCATGGATAGCAGGGGGAGGGGGAGTGTTCTAACATTCGCCCCTGTTTAGGATTTCATGAAACCGTCAAAGAGTAGGAATTTTTTTCCCAGCATCCTGCTCTGTAAACAGTGACGTTTATTTATTTAAATCTACTTTGACATTTCCTCATAAAAACAGTCAATTACATGTACCCAAATGTAGCCAAAAGTACATTCATAACTTTCAGAGCGTGCATATTTGTTCTGTCAGTGATCAATATTGATTAATTGAAGACATATGACCTTGCAGAAATTAAAAGGAAAAACATTGATTGATTGAAAAGTGTCTATGGAGTCTTATTATTATATAATTTCTAGCTTTTATTCATGCAAAAGTGCAAAAAATGCAATGTCTTGTGGATGTATATTAATTTGTTTCCTTAACAACCAAACAAATAGTAAAAAAAAAAATAATAATAATAAACTTTTATAGCGAGTTCCACTACTTTCAGCCATTCCTCCCTCTTATTATATCTTTTATTGGCCTTTTATTTATAAAAGCTACAGTACCATCTTCAGAGCCAGTCCTTCAAGTGCACATGAACTGTACCATGTGCAGTCTGAACTAGCTAGAAAACGGAAGAAACCCATCTTAGAAACCAGGCTAAGCTACATTTTGCAATTCTAAAAATAACAATTAAATTAACTTTTGAAAGAGTAAAATATAGACCAATGAAGCAATGGGAGCAAAATGTTTTTTTCCACATGAAGAATTCCAAAATCTGAATAATTCTGTGAATTACATACATCAGATACCAGGGATCTATTTTATTACACCTGTTTGCTTTGTGTCAGACTTTTACTCAAAAAATATCAAAAGAGCAGTTAACCTGCATATAGATGATTGTGTGGCTGATTTATTAGTAATCACTACTAAACTTGTATATCTGCTGTGGAGGATATCAACTCCGTTTCCATCGAAAAAGAAACGAAAAAGAAAGAGAAAAAAGAAAAACTCATTAAATATATTATCCTTTTTTCAGAATGGAACGGCTGTCATAACAGGTCCTTTGAAATGGCTTCAGATGCAAAACATTTCCACTGCATTTGCTAGTTAAGTTGACTGAAGTCCATAAAATATAATAAAGCTGGTTTCACCATGATTTCTTTTAACACAATATGAGACTAAAGGCAAATAAAAACAACAGTAGCAGTTGAGATGCCCTGAATGCACCACCAGTTAGAGACTAACAACAGATAATTAAATATACTTGTACAGATGTTTATGGTAGCTTGCTGAATCATACTCACTTTTGTAAAACAACCTCTCCTTGCTCTCAGTGCTCTCCTTATTTTTCCTAGTTGCAACCAAAAATATAATTCAACAGCAAAAACGATTTAGTTGAGGTTAATTTAAAATAAGCTTCAGTATAACACAAACTGGAGCAAAAAAAAGAGCAAAATACTTTGTTTTCCTTCCTTTTGTTGTGACACATTTATTTAAGAATTCCTTAGGGAAATTTATTCATAATGGCTCAAACTTCTTTATGATGGCAAAAAGGAGCAGATACCAAAATAAATAAGTATCAGAAAAGATGTAACTACAAATTTACAAATACTAAAAGTACATGACAAAGTATTCCTTCCCTGAATTTTTAAAAACATATTCCTTTTTTACCCCACTGCTGCTATTCTCAAAACATTATACTATGAAAACTCAAATAGTGTTAAATAACACTGAATGAAAGCCGAGTGGGACTGGAAACATAAAATATATTTGGTGTACTTCATTTGCATTGGCCATTTTTGTGTTTAGTAGTATTTTAGTGTTCCTATTTCCAGAAATAATAGACATTTACAGCATGTACACTCATAGTAATGCATGGAACAAAAAAGGAATTACAATGTAAACAGATATCTATTGATGCTTTATATCAGGTGATTCAGAGTCAGTCCCCCTACCACCTGAAATGGATGGACAAGATTGTCACTAGAATGCATCTCAACAGGCTTACATTAGCTGATGCACCATATTCGGGCTTCAGAGTCAACAACCCAGTCTGTGATTTGATCATCACACCAACCAGAGAGTGGAAAAACACACAGAGCCTCAGAATACCATCCTCCAACAAAAGCTGGCACCTTTTTATTAAACGCTAACAGTGAAAACAAACAGCCATGGTTGATACAAATCCTAACAAACTGATACAAAATAGAAAGGTAATAGCTGTTGTGGTAATGCGGGAGAAAAAAATAAAAATAATACAGCAAACAATATACTTGAGTCGTTATCAATGTACAAAGTCCCCTCTTGGGCCTTGGTGACTTTTAGTATCTCTCTAATAGTCCCTCCCTGAAGATATTCTTGTAAGGAATCAATATGGTGTTTGAAAGAAATGGCTCTTTGCTATCAGACGAAAAGAGGTGCAATTTTTTGATATAGATTATTTATCATGGCCAATCGTTAACATGTCTAAACAATATTGCTTTCTAGCACAAAAGAATAGTTAGACTAGGCAGTTTTTAATTGTTCAGTCATTAGTACAATGCCTGGAGGTCACTTAATGGAAAGGTATTTCCCCCCTGCTTGGAACTTTCCAACCACAAGGAGAGTCATCTTAAAGTAGTATAATCTGAACAGAAAAGTTGTTTGTACGCTATTTAATGTCCCTTACTGTGACTGTGCTTTGTGGTTGGAAAAGGTCATGGAAAATAATGCTTGTTCCCTCTTGATTAAATTACTGTAGCCGAATAGCTTTAAAAAATGTGTGAACAGCAGACAGTACATTGGAAGACAAGTACAGAAAGCAAAAGCGAAGCCTTGTTTTTTAACTATGAAAAAACAGGAACCAGGTATACTTCTTTGTTTTTTGAATGATTGCTCTTCTGCAGACTTGTCCTGACCTATCACCTACCACCCCAGTGGATTTGGCATAGCCTGACCAAACAAGAATAATATTTAAAACAATGGAAACAAAGCTGTCTTCACACTACATGCTCATACTGGAAGAAGGATGATGGTTTCATCTAAAAGGCATTTAAATCAGTTTTGTTGTCAAAGACGCACATTGTTTAATTATTTAAAATGAATCCCAATCTTAAACAACCCATTATGATATGCCATCCCACTATTATACTAAAATGATTTTGATAAAAATCAGCTTGCAGTGCAAAGTCTGGAATCTCTCTCTCTATTTATGAATATTTGTAAACTAATTACATGCTTGTATTTGTGTTCAGACCCTCAGATCTGTAAAGGTGACCATTGATTATTTCCTTTTTAACCACCATGTCAAGATCTGAAAAAGAAAAGAAATGGTAAACATGGTTAAAGAGTAAAAAAAAGAAAAAGAAAATGTAGGTGTTAAATACTAAATAATTGATAAAAAAACAAAACAAAAACATTCTATCTCATGGGATTAATATGTTTTCCAGAAAAGGCTATATTTTTTCGGAACTGTAAAAACCTGATAGCCATGATATTGTTTTCTAGTTGGCTAGTTTTCTGAATGTCTTGGCAGATAGGCCATTTGTCCACATTTTGAATTGTTTCCTTTGGCAACAGTACATAAACAAACTGTAGTCTGAAAACGATAATGGCAAGTATAGGAGGACATTTGGCTAGAAACAAATACGTTGACAGCAGACTTGAATGGAGATTGTGTTTTTTTGTGTGTGTATAATATTGTTTAAACGTACTGTAAATAAATTATTAATAGGCTAACTAAGGTTAAATGTTTCCCTTGATGTGCAACATATTTGTTTGAAATCTTAAGTATAGCCTTTATGTGTCGAAACATTTAGTATTCAAATTACTTATGTAAAGGCAAAGCAGCAGATCAATCCATCTCTCATAGGCTTCAACTTGGGTTACTCCATCAACCAGTTGGTTTAAACAAAACAGATTACTGAAGTGTAAAACTATTTTTTTTTTTAAATTATAGCACCATCTATTGGATAAATTGCACTGTAAACAAAAATAGGGGTTTGCAGTTCATATGTTTACTAAATATTTTTCACTTTGGTTTATTTACTTTAAAATATTGTGACGAGCTGCGGGGATAAAGAGACTGCAGAGATAAAGAGATAAAGAGACTCGAGCGTCTGCTTGAAATTAAACCAAACGTCATTACTCAACAAACACGTCACATTTACGGTAACTACAACACTAAGAACATTCAACGCTATTTTTTACCACATAATTACTAAACCCACACGACAGAACCACAACACTCCAAACAGGAACATAGCATTAACAAAACATCTACTAAATCAAGGTTACAAACACGAACTGTAGTCCCGTGAGCCTTTGCGCTAAACAACTCATTAACTAGCTAGCAGCGAACTGTACACAACAGAGCGACCGCTTCCTCCGCTATTCGTTAGCTTCAAATATCCAGATTCCGTGCAGCTCTGAATTCTGAAATATTCAACTTGAAATATCATCTAGTATATTAATTCTAACATTAAATATTAATGAGTACAAGTTCGGAGTTGTCAAATGAAATTGGTGCAGGCATTTATTTAGGCGATCTTGCAATGACGTCACACTAACGCGACTTGATTAAGAAAAGACACAGTGACGTTTAATTGCTGCAGCGTCAAAAGCAGAGCAAATTTGGGGTCAAGTTAGAGGCTGTGGAAGGAAACATTGATGGCTCTACGGGCGATTCGGCTGTTTGGTCCGTCTGGTGCAGCCGTTTTCAAAGTGGGGTCTGCGCTGCAAACGGTAAGAGCGTATTACGGCTGACTTGTATTGTGTTTAGAGCCCATGTTGCTGAATATCTTCCAATTGAAGTTCCAAGGCGCTGCTCGGTACAAGCCAAGGACACCAAAATTAAGTACAAGACAGGCTGGTCTGTGTCACTTTGTGTGGTTATAAACGCGATATCTGGACCATTCGTTATCAGGCTTAATGAATTAGTGTCAATACTGAGATGCATTTGATTTAAAAAAAATTATAGATCAGTGGTTTGCTATACGATTTCCGAGGCTGGATAATTAATCATACAAGATTGTCACAGCCTGCTAGCAATACCTGAGAACCTTTAGATACTATTCTTGTGATGAGTGATGATTTTCCTCAAAAATTGTTGATGTTTGTTTTACAGAAAGGGTGGCATTTAACAACCTGCGAATCTCACCAATGACGACCATTTTAACATGTCGTTTATTACTATTATTATTATTATTATTATTATTATTGTTATTGTTTTTGTTGAGTGGTTGTTTGCAATGCAAAATAACTTAATACATGAGAATTAACTATCTGCTGCATGTTGGGTATATATTGAAACAAATGCATATATAAATTGCATGAATGGAACAGGGATATTAAAGTTCAGGAAGTAGGGTGGTGCAAGTCTTGTGCATGCTTACACTATGGTAAACACATTTCCTCCCTCTATTGCATCCAAATCTCTGCCTCCTTGCCAGGCAGAGTTTATACCTGAGGCCATTTCCTGAAATCAAAATGGCCCTGTGACATCAACTCCCACTCTCTCCATAGTAGCACCCCCTGGAAATTTCTGGAGCTGAACATGGAACCCCTGTCAACTGCAGTGGAGGGATTTTGTTGCCCCCAAATTTCCTGACCCCACTGCTCCATGAGAGACCTTATGCACTGCCTCCTGTAGGGCTTTATGCACCATCACTTGCCACCATTCATCTCCAGTGGCTGGTTACCTCTATGCTTGATGCAGCATGCCATCACACAGGTGCAGAGTCCTAAACTTCCCACAACCCCTTAGTAGCTGTTGTGAGCATTTCCACCACTTCCCAATGTGGTCTTTGCTGTGCCTCCACCCACTGATAAATTGGTTGTCTTTGTCCTTCTCCTGTTACTGCACCCACTCAGCAGTCCATGGTAATGGACCCTGAAACCACGGTAGCCTAAACTCTGTCCAAAGTGACACACCCACATCTTTCTTTTGTTTCACCCAAAGAGGAAATGCACAGAAACTTTGGTACCCAGTTACAATGGACCAAAGTGGTACCATGTTGCATTGATTGACTCTAACTTTTTTGGTTAGTTTACTAGCTAAAGAAATAAGTTAACATAATGCATCTACCTCTTCTAGGCCAGGATCCACTCGGGCACCCCAAGGAACCTACAGTATGGCTGGTGGGCATATGCTCTTGGGGAGAGGACCACCCCACGTTTCCAGGAGAACAGCAAAATCATCACCATTGATGGAAATTTAGCTTCAGGGAAGGGGACACTGGCACAAAACCTGGCAGACAAGCTGGGTAATGACCTCAAAAAAATCATTGCAGTTCTTTTAAAATGCCAAGTAAAAAAGTCAAATGCATTGCTGATGGTGTTTTTCAGGCAGCATCAATATACACTTGGTACCTATCCAATATAATGATTTGTAGCCTAATCAGTGGAACTATGATTGTAGTTGCCAGCCTGTAACTTGTGTATTTCTAAGTCTACAAACATTCCTGTTTGTCTAGCCTTAAAGTGTCTAGAAGTTCATGTCAAAGTTTGAATCTTTTTAAGGGATGCTGTATATGCCTGAGCCCAACATTCATTACCTGGACAAAGTTACTGGGGAGAAGGAGCTCTTGGACACGCGCTTCAATGGGAACTGTAGCCTGGAGAAGTATTACAAGGACCCTAAGGCCTCCGATGGGAACTCTTACCGCCTGCAGTCCTGGATGTACCATGTCCGTCTCCTGCAGTACTCTGATGCCATTGAGCACCTTCTCACTACAGGTAGTAAAAAACAAAACAAAAAGCTGTGCACACTTAGAAGTGGCTGGATTTGTACATCACATGCATGATATGTACTTAATGAATTTAAAATAATGAAGCCCTTTAGCAATTCATGTTTAATGTTTAAAGTTAATTACCTGTCATAGCCCTTAAGCTACCAATTACATTGTATAAGCAAGATCCATTTTAGCAATTATTAATTTTGTTTTATTTAGTAAATGAGAAGATTAAATTTGCTATGTATTGCAGTTCACTTGATCCAGGAATTTAACTTTCATTGCTTTAGTTAATTTCAGCTGTGTGTTAACTTTATGGTGGGATACGTTATATGAAGTGTTTAAGATTCAGGGATGGAAATGTATATAATTATTGCTTCTATAGGAGTCTGTTACTCAAAATCCTTGCATAGCAATGTACGAATATGTATAGCATAGTTTTTGTATTGTTTGTTCTAATACCAACTATTTCCATCTGAGATTGTAAAGTTGCTTTGGATAAGGTTGTCTGTCTGCTTAAAAGTTGTTTTAAAATTTAGCTTGAAATCTTCACCTCTCTATGTATCATGTGGGACTTAATGGTTGCAGGTAGCATCATGTTTGTTATCTTAACTTGTATTTTGTATAACTGTGGGGTAGAAATATAATGATTCCGTTGAAGAAACTTGCATGCTGTCACTTCTTTTTAGGCCAAGGTGTGATTCTGGAGCGGTCTCCCTTTAGTGATATGGTGTTCCTCGAAGCAATGTTTAAGCAGGGGTACATCAGAAAGCAATGTGAGTAATGGCTTTTTAGGTTTCAGCATTCATTTAGAAATGCAGAAGTTCTGTATTGCCACTCTAGAGGCTGGATAATTGTAATCCCTCCTTCGCGATGCTGCAGGTGTGGATCACTACAATGAGATAAAAGGCATCAGTATTTGTGAGTTCCTGCCCCCACACCTGGTCATCTACGTAGACACCCCACCTGAAGACATACAAAAGAAGCTGCAACAATCTGGGAAGGTAAGGAAATCTGTCGTTAAAGCGTCATGTTTCTATACGCACAAGGTGGTTTCTACTGCACGCAAGTAGTTTCTACCCAAGCATGTTATTAAGACAAGTGAATTATCTGATTGCTCTGTTAAATGAATGGAATACTGCATGTTGCAATGATGGGAAAACAAAACCCTTAGGCGTGAAGAAATTCTCTATCAAGTTAATCTTACTAATCAGGCAAGTATTTGATTTCTCTGCTTGTCTAAACAGTGAACCAATATTTTGAAGGTTGTTTTGTGAGAATTGCATCCTTGTGTCTGTAAACCTTTGTTTCGGAGACCTTTCGGACTTATTATTTCTGTAATTTAATTAAGCACTATGAGTGATGGAAATGGGCTGTTCCAAGCAGAGATGCTTGTCTGACGAAAATCATTAATCTTGAGAACTGATTGATGACTTGGCTGAATGAGGTCTTACCTCAAAGTAGTGTTTTTCTGCTGAGTCCTGGATTGACAGGCTGAACAGCCCCCCCTCCGGTTGATGTTAAAGCAGGTATTGGCCTAAATCTGATATCAAGAAAGTCTGGTAACAGTTATAGGAGAGTTAAGTTCTAAATCAAAAGGGCTGCAGTTTTTAGATGTTTCAGTGGTAAATGGATTCTGGGCTGTATTCTTTTTCTGAAAAAAAATTTTTTTTTTGGGCCACTGTTTGTAGGAAAAACGGTTCTTGTTTTTGGTATCAGGTTTGGGATCTAAAAACTTTTTGCTAATAAAACCTGAACGTGTGACTATGCCCCCTTGAGGCCATGCGCATCAAACTCTAGCAGGTTTTCTGAAGTGTTGGTGAATGAGGACTGACTCATTGGCACCTCCATGGAAGGAACATCGCTATTTGTCTGCACATAGTTTCTCTTCCTTTTAACCAACAGTCTTACTTTCCCTCCTCCCAATGGCTGCCTGCATGTTTCAGGTTCAGAAACCAGGGGAAAAGTAAAGGAATTGCTGTGAACCCCTTCTGTTCTTCTGTTTGTCACACAAGGTCCTAAAATCCTTGGCCTTAAAGCAGTGTCGCTCAAGGATTCTTTAAACAAACATTGCGCTTTGCTTCTCTAATATCCATTCTGAATTTGATTTAGCTTTGAGACGGCGTGTACGTGAGCGCTAGAGCGCGTGCGCGTGCATTTAAATAAACCTACCTTATCCAATATTGGCTTTTTCCACTCGTTCTGAAAGGGTTGTTGACTTCAGCAGATGAATCACACATTGTTATTGGGAGGACTTGTCCCGTGTAGGCGTTTTGCCCCTTGGAAGACGAATCTTACTCAGTACTCTTTTTTTAAATTTTTTTTTAAATCTTTTTTTTTGACACAGGAGTGTGTTTTGATCGCATGTGTTTTGTTATATTCTTGGAATTTGTATACTTAGTTTACAGTTTATTCAGCTCTATATTTACTTGGGTAATTGCCTATAAGCATACTTCGAATGTAGGAATGATCGGTCCCTTTCCTCACGTTGACCTGTGTAAAAGATGGGGAAATTATTTTTTAAATTTAATTTAAAACTGCCATGGTATTCTGATAAGAAAGAGAAATTAGTAGGGTCTCATGCAAGTGGGTTAGTGGTGGGTATAGAATGCTGGATGAAGTGTGTCTTTTGTGGATAGCACCAAGCCCCCCCCCCCCCCCACTATATCCTGTTGACAGTCACAGTCCAGCCCCAAAGAAGATGCAAATTGCACTGGCTTGTATTTCTCTAATGTGACACCCCTAACACCCAATTTCCTGCACGTGTGAGAAATTGATCATGTTAATGAACAGAATGCCATGCCAACAGCCCTGCCGGTCCTGTCAGACATGTGGTTTGAGTTCTGTTACTAGTTTGGAGGCTCATGTTTTACAAAGCACTCCTTGGTCACTGCTTGTTTTAAGGCCTCACTGCCTGATGAGGTCCCATGTTTTAGCATGTGGTGGTGTTTAATAAAAGAAACTGGAGCCGTTGTGGGAAAATAAGGACAAAGCAACGATGGCTTGGTTGTAATTTAAGAATAAAATGGAAAGTTTATATTTGGTAAAAATAAATGATTTATTTGTTGTGAGCAATGGACTGGACGTAGATGCATCACCTAATTAGACTGTAGGCTGGAGTTGATTCATTTTTTTAAATTTATTTTTTAATCTATTCTGACGGTTATATGAGGGGGGGGGAGATAAGTATATCAGAGTTCACTTGTGTGAAAATGTTTTTTTAGGGTGGTTAATAACAGTGTTATCACCCTTTCAGGCTTATCTACAGAACATCTCCTTGTCCTATCTGAAGAGTATTGAGGAGTCCTACAAGAAGACCTTTCTCCCTCAGATTAGGTAGGGAATGGGGTAGGGTGGGGGGTGCAACAGTATTCGGATACTGTGGTGGCGCGGGTCTGCCAGTTTAAACTCAGTTGGTCACTTCTCTTCCCCCTTTTAAACACATAAGGTGTGACTGTGCCTGAGAGACGGCAGTAACGAAAAAGGGCTGAGGTTTTTGTCCATTTCACTTTTTTCATCTTCTCATACTTCCCGTGCCCCCAACCCAAAATGACAAACTCTCGTCCTGGCCTGTGTCCTCTTCATCCTTCAGTCAAGCGGAGATGTGGAGTTCATAATTATATAAAATATCGGCTTTAGCTGCTGCAAAAAAACAAACTTGATTTAGGGAGAAAATTCTTTGAGTGTCCATTTTTTTTTCAATCTGTTTGCTTTGAAATTCTAACCTTGGAAAATTGCAGAAAAAAAAACAGGCCATTTTCAGTTTTGGAGGAAACTCTACTGCCTGAACGTCGTTATTCTGATGGATCTGGATGTTTTTCCTGCTTAAAGTAAAATGTTTGTTTTTATTTCCAGCGCAAACTCGGAAGTGCTGGCTTACGACTCAACTCAAGCAAAAGACATTGAGAAGGTAAGGGATAGATCGGCGAAATCAGAAAAAGATTAGAACGACCAGATTAGTGTTGTGTTTGCTTCAGTATGTATCCAAGTATATTCAGTTTTGAATGCGTTCAGACCACCTTAAAAGCGGCCTGTTTGAAGTTGCAGGTTGTCAGTACTACATAGTTTACAGAACACTTTAGGTGAACATGGGAGCTGCAGTATATCAATGGCAGGTATTTTGTAAAGTGCGTTGAGACCTTTTATTGTTCTGAAATTGATGGGGATATTGCATTATAGAATGCCTGCTTGTTTTGCAAATTGTTCCTCATGTGGTTCTCTACATATTTCTGTGCTTATTGCATGAAACAAATATTGTGCAAGACCTCTTGCTTAATACTTTGATTTATTTTATTGAATGCTCTTGGACAATATTGCCAGCCAATAAAATTCCGGTTGTTAGTCCTGCTTTACGGGGACATTTGGGATGACTGGGTTCATCTCCCTTGTATATTTGAACTTTAAATTCCACGTCTAGTGAGGCATTCAAGAATATAATTATTTTTTTGCTGTTTAATTTTTTATTTTTTTTTATTTTAAGATTACAAGCCAAGTCATCGAATTATATTTTGGCATAGTATAACACTTGCTGCATCTGTCTGGGCAACGCGCTTGTCTCTGAAGAAGCATGTTTCTGATCTGGATGTTTTTATAGTGCCGCTTCCCTTTTCATTGCTACTGAAGGACAAGTCTACAGCAGGGACAAATGGAGAGCGTTGCCCCATGTAAATACACACGTTTGATTCAAGCGGGCTGCAGCAGTTGTATGATAAGGCCTTCAATATCAGGTCTTTTGTTTATGTCTGTGTTTTACTTTACTGTCGCGGGGAAAGGACACGAGCCATTTGCCTTGTGGACAAGGGGCGACTTGGCTTCAAGTCCGGCAATCTGTTTGGCTAATCAGGCACTGGAAAAGTCAGGCAAAATTAGTAAGAGCAAAGGAATTCTCTCCATTGCAGCCTGTCAAGCAGCTGTGAGCGCTCCAAGGAAACGGTTCTGTTTGAGTTTGTGCCGTCTTTGAATCATGTGTTATTTTGGTTGTTACTCAGTCCTTCCTTGGTTTCTGTGCTTTCCCACTTTTGAAAATGGAAGAATCAAGCATTTGTGCTTCTGCGTAGAGTGTTTACGTTAAATGGATGAGGGTGTTTGTTTGGTAACAAAATGGTTGTAATCTGAATTTCTGTTCATGTTTCTATGTTTATGGTATATTTTGCAATGTATGCAGTGAATTATTTTTTTTAAATCACTTCACTTCAGCATCAGTATTGGCTGTTGTGGTAAAGGACATTACTTCACTGAACGGTTCATGTTGTGCTCAGATTCCCTGTTTTGTAAAGCAATAAGTGACCGCAGCGTTCAATGTTCCCAATTTTGTGATCCAGTCAGCCTTTTGACTTATCAGTTCCCTATTTGCTTCTGTTTAGGTGAAGTCAGGACCAGCGAGTGGGCACACACAGAATAAACTGTAGCATGTGACAGCATCTGAATGGGTGTTGACCCCCTTTGGTATGCAAGGTGCTACGGGGGCTCCTTCCCAGGCATTCTCAGGTGGTGACTCTAGAAGGAGCTCAGCACTGCAGTCCTCAAACAGTGAGGCCTGATAGGCCCCTGTTATTTTTAGTGTTCTTCAGGCATGCTCATCTGCAGCTGATTAGGGCCTTGCTCCCCCAGCATGACATGAAGTATGTACCCGCCAAGTCAGAGCCGGGGCGACTCCAAAGGATGGGGGCCAAGGGCTTTCTGTGGAACTATTAACCCCCTGAAAAACATAGACCCAATTACCCCCATTTATAGCGCTGTGTGTGGATGCTGCCCATTTGCACACCAGTGTTAAAAGGAAACGGATTAGTCTAAGAGGAAGGCAATCACCAAGTGTCAGTTTTCCTTTTGGCTCTTAATTTTATTTTTTCCTCTTTCACTTCTCAGGTGGCTGAGGACATTGAGTACCTGAAGTTTGAAAAAGGTCCCTGGGTGGAGCAAGATGATGTCACTTTTCATTACATGCGAATGTTGTAAGTTTCCATGTAGAAAAGGATCACATTTTGCTGATTTGAAGCGTGCCAGTAATTGCTGGCAATTGTGTAATGTCTCGCATCACACCAGGAACTACTTTTGGAGTCCTTAGCCCCCCTGAACAAAGCCTGTGTATCAGACAGACATTTTTACTCCTGTCCTGTAGCTGACTACTCTCTCCTCAGGGTCGAGGATAAACAGAAGGTCGCCGACCTGACTTGCATCCCACGCTTCCTGCCTGAAGTTACCATCGGGGCCCATGAGTACGACGCTGCCTACTATGCCTTCAAATCGGTAGGGGAGATGTGAGAGTTCGGACCTTTTGACACCAACCAACTGGTGGCCCACACAAAAATAACTGTGGACCTTTGTGGCTTTGTCATGCATTGACAGGCTCTGCTGTGTCTAGCAGTATGGAATCGCTGTTTTACAGTTGAACTGTGTTCGTTTCTAATGGTTCAGACATTGGTGTGTTACATCAGAAGTTTGGTAGAGCTTTGAGGCTGCAGGGGAGACATGTTTTATGTCCCACTTGATAGAGCTCTGGACTAGTCTTGGCCCAGTTGAGCAGCCTCTGATTAGCCGCTTGTGTGATGTGGCGCTTGAGAAATCAAAGCTCCTAAGTTTTCTTTTATAAACAGAGACATGCTATTTCATTAGTTATTTACCCAATGGCTGGTTTTCCCTCCGTCTAGCTTAAATTGCACTATTTTACTAATCCAGTATGTGTTACTACTTCGAGTCAAAACCGAAATTCAGGAAAATATTTCCTTCATGGCTTTGCTGCTCCCTCAAAGTCATGACTGTCTGAAAAGGAAACCTAGAAGCCTGTAGAATTGTTTATCCAATCAGCTGACATTGGACATGCGATATACTGCAGGTTATGCAGCCCATGCATGAGGAGCCTGCAGTTCTGGGCTAGACCCTATTTAGCAAGGAGCTAGCTCCGCCAGCTGTCTGCTGTTTTTCAAAGGCATACTGGTCACAGTCAGCAGTGTAGTCAAACCTGCGACCCTTTTTGTTTTGCTATTTGGGTAAAGCCTTGTTCCACCAAACCTGAATAATTTTATTGAATAGAGCTGTCAATATCCTGTTTCATGAACGGGTGATTTATTTCTTGCTGTAGAATTCTGTTTTGAAATGGAGTATTGGTGTTTGGAATATGTCTAGGAGAGATGATGTCGGAAGAATGATGAGACTTTATTTAACTCGATACCTCCTTGTTTAAAAATGGTGTACTCTTGCTTGGTGGGGAACTTTGTCAGTTGCCTCAGGCAGTTCATATGAAAATTCAGTCCACAGGATGCAAACTGGGGCCTAGTGTCCTTGGCTGAGCTTTTGACCTATTTTCATGTGAAGTTCCTTCTTGCTGGCCCTGTAGCACTGCTCCATGTGAAGAGGTGGAATTCTACTAGGACATCGCTAACAGTCATTTAAAGATTGCTATATTACAAGGCTTGTAACAAAGTACATACAATGGTACTAGCTTGTCAGAACTTGTAAAGCATTTTTTCTCACTTCCTAGACAAGGAGGTGTGGTTGGGAGAGGGCTGCTGAACAAACATGAAAAAGAAGGGTATCATGGCTGGAATGAGGAATTTGACCAACGCATGCACTTCGAATAGGCGACTGCTCAGTGGAGGTTAATTTATGCATCATGTGCATCAGCACTAATGAGTATTTAACTTAAATTTGGAATGTAGCAAAGCAGTTTTGCAGTGATTTCCTGACAAGATTTTGATTTAGATGCCTGTCATTCCACATTAGATATCAATAATGGCGTGACTGCACACGACTTTGAGGGGGTGTAATTTATTAGCAAAGGCTAGCCTGGCCGCCAGCACGACACTGGGATATCGTCCCGGACGACACTAGCACTTTTTATGCCACTTGGCTGTCCTCATCCCCAGCTCGGCAATCGATGAGGCTGAGTGGGTGGTCCTCCCACACTCTTGGGAAAGCGTTTGGCCCTCATTAGATGGCTGTTAAAAAGGATGCCGCATGCCAGGGAATTTTCACCGTTCCAACAGCCGTGGAGACGTCTGAACCAAAGAGAACTCAGAACCAGGGATAGTTCCATGGCCCGACCCTTCGCACACTACCCGCAGGCTCTGTTTATCTATACTGACGAAGTGCACTTGGCCAAAACACCCTTATTTATAGAAACCCAGCAGCAGAACTGAGCCCTAAAACGGAGCGCTCGGCTATTTACAAAATTCTCTTTCTGGAATAGAGCACATTGCTAACATGTTTTGAAGATGTTTCAAATAGGATTATATGGCTAAAGCATGTAGTTTTGTCCTTTTTTGGGGTCAGAGTTCATTTTGTTGATCCTTTGAAAATGTACTCTTTTCATATTGGAGTTGGGTTGGTAAACTTGATATTATATTACAGTTCAAAATATAGCCATAATTCTGAAGTACGTTTAAAAAGTTTGAGTTTGTGGGTAGAGAACAAGGACTACCATGTTGCTGTGCTCCTGGTGCTAAGCTAGGTGCTATGCTCAAGGGCACAAGTGGCCTGCCCAGGGAATTTAATCTGCCTCTGGCTACCAATGCATTTGTCCTCCTAGTTGGGTTAGACGGAAACTGAAAATATCATGATTATCGGCTAAAAAATTAACATGTAAAATGTCTAGGAATTGAAAATCAAATATAAAGCTATGTATACTTGAGCAATATGACAACTGCCTCTATGAGGTTAGAATAAATCAAACTAGACGGGCATCTTTTAAGAAAAAGTTAAACAATGGTTGATTACAAAAAGCACAAATAATATTTGTTTCGTAGCTTTTCAACTTTTGAAATATAGGTTGCTTATTTTAAAAATCAGCTTTTGAACAGTTTTCAGTTCTGAGTCGATTTATGTTGCAGAGTAACTTAATCTGGCTTATCACCTTGCGGATCACTTTGTCACTACAAAAAAACTCACACTGTACTAATTTTTTCTCGAATTTTATCGGAAGGTATGGTAGTTTTTGCAGTTGCCATCGCCTTTGGCTCAAATGTTTTCCTTTACTCAATCTTCTTTCACATATTACAACTACTCTACTCGGTGTGCGCAGGTCACGTGTTGCACCTCACATGGTCTTACTGCTTCAATGCAGAGTTACTGTTGCACACAAGCATATCATAGTGGGTAACGGACAAAAAGATTATTGATAATTGTTTTGCAATACAATGATCGATGAAAAAGCATTCGATAATATCACGATAATCGATTATTGTTCCAACCCTACCCCCTAGTGTCTCCCTCTGGATTCAATCTTCTTCCTTAACCAACTGTGGGTCAGAAAAGCCTGTTTGTTCAACACCAGATACCATCTCTTCATACATCCTCAATTTATATTCTTTATTTTTTTTTGGCATACACACGATGCTACTTGTTTCCTTAATTGTGATTTAATTCATGCTGTGTTTTCCTTCTGATCAGCTCCCAGGAAAGAAGTACGCCCCAGGTTACAATGAAGATGTCGGCGATAGAAGTATCTGGCTGAAGTAAAAACTGACCTAATTCTGCAACCTGAAGTGATGTCCACAAAAGTGAAAATGACATGTACCTCTTCCCAAGAATGGTCACAAAACATGGGATTCCTCTACATTTGCTCAATGGAAAAGTTCTAAATGGATGTGGTTTTAATTTTATGTTTTGAAAATAAATTGTATTTAATAAAGAAATTGTATGCAAGAACATTAAACCTTTTCAAAAAGAAATGGTTTTCTTGAATTCATCAACTCACTACTACTAAAATGAGAAGGGATATGTGGACTGTATAATTTCTTGAAAAGTATGCCTTTCCCTTCTGTTTTATTTACCATACAGAATATAATAGTTCTTTGTAATGGTTTGTCTGAAACAGGATTTATGTTGAAGGTCAGAATGAGAAATGCTTTCCTAATTTTCTGTTTTTCGCTGTTTAACTGGAGTTAAGTCAGAGGGCGTGTTGGAAATTAGATGCTGAGGACTCCACATGTGCTCTCTGGGTTTTTATGTGGTGGTGAAAGCCCACATCTTCCCTTTGTGTGGCCCAGTTTGTCATGGTCTCAGAGGAGTCCCAGTGCTCTCGAGAGATGACTATAGCAATGTTTGCAGCTTAAATGTTGGGCAATAAATTGTCTCCAGTTGAAAGACTTGTGCAATGAGACATTCAAATATTCTTCCTGGATCCTTAAACGTCTTATGAAATCATGTTTTTTTTTTTTTTCCTGCTTGTATCTTATTCTGTCTGAGGTGCTTTGATGTGGTTGTTATCTGTTTATTGTGAAGCGGTAAAGTTAGCTTAAATCTAATGTTAAAGGATTTGGATTTTCATTTCTACAGTATGGCCTGCTCACTCAGTGAGGTTACTGCCCAATCTTGTACGTATCTGTGGTGTAGGTGGCGCCTCCGTCTTTGCAGTCATTGAAGAATCATGATGGAACAAGCAGGCAGTGAAAGTAGTCTCCTGGGCTGCCGCACTCGGTCACTGTGGCCTGTCGCAAAGAAAGGGGTGCTATTATGCAAGACCAAAGTGGTCAGCAGTGTGAAACTAATTGAAGCTGTGGGAGCCCAATGCTGTGTGTTTTTACAGAAGTGTTCACTTAATACATCCGGTTTGACTAAAAGTGCTGTTACTCCTTGTCTTTGAGTCAACGAGTGGTAGAATGTGATAGCCGTTGGTCTTGTCCACACGGTCAGTTCTGAGACATGGCATACGATGGTCTGTTCTTGGTCATCCTGGACATCCTGCTCCAAAGAACAACATGATACTCAAATAGATACTGGTTTATAACTTAACTTTATATTGTCTATGCAAATTGAAATGGGGTTGTGCTTTGTCTCATGCGCATTGACAAATAATATATGATAAATGTAATACATAATAGGAGACAGTGTTGTGGCTGAATGCGTTCAGTGCACGGCAGCTGGTTTTCATTTTTGAATGGGGCAAAGCGAAGGGGAATGAATACTTTTTTGTCTTTATCTTTAGGCATTCCAATTAGCGGCAAAAAAAATTATCCACTTGTGGTCCATACTGGATCTAATATGCTATAAGCAGATGCATGCTGGGAAGCCTGACTGACACCATGAAGTATATTCTTTAAGGCCTCACACAAGTGTGTTGTTTTTCTCCCCACATTAAGTATTGTTATGTGAGAATGCAGAAAATAATGGTGAGTTCAGTATTGTGAAATTGTTATTTGAAAGGCACTCAATGTTTCCTTCCCCTTTCCCTGATCTTTCTAGCTCCCACATGCCTTACTGACTTTTTTTCAGTTTGTTGGCCCAATGCTATTTTGATATTTGTATGAGAACCATACCATAAGGTTAACTAGCACGACCTTATTTAAAACGGCGTAATTATTGATAGAAAATCGCAAAATGAGAAAAAAAAAAGGATTTGAAATGCACCAATGATGCATTGAATGACTGGTTGAAAAGCCAGAAAAGCGTTTTTTTTGTGATTTTCTGTTTGCATTACATTCAGAACTTTTCAGTTCTGTCTTTTGAAGATTATACTAGCACCATCCTTTGGAAGAAATGTTTAGACTGATTAATTGATTTTAAGAAGTTGTAATCAAAGATTTACTTCATAAAATATGAATCAAACAAAGCCAAAAAAAAAAAAAAAACGGCAGAATTAGATTTATTTTTCTCCAGTGATACTATTGTGAGCCAAACCAAATCGTGTGTTGTTCCTCATGACTTGGCTTTCTTACGCTTTCCAGCTTTCCTGATTTATCCCTCGGAAGACCAAAAGCAGTGATTAATTTCTGCTTCTGTTGTGTGTTGGACAAGCCTGTTGTTCCGTAATCTACAACAGATTACCACCACTGATATACCCGAATGGAACGGAAGGTTCACACGCAAGGAAAAGGAAATCTAATATTACTTTCTGCTCAGTCCTTCTGGTGAACAAGGTGCCTGTCTTAATCAGTATAAATAGATTTAAATAATGTGATTACTTTCCTAAATGGAATTTACTTACATCACAGAATAATTTATACCAAGAAATACTAAAGGCAGAAATTTATACAATTTAAGATCATCAAAGTAATGGTTTTCTTGGCTGTCTTCCTTTTCGGTCTGAATTTTGAGTTTATAGCTGAACTTTGAAATTTGATTTTGTCTTTTGTTTTTGTTTAGGAATGAAAGCATTTTCATAATTGCCACAAGATGGCAGCAGTAACACATTCTTCTTAAATACCAAAAAATAAAATATATCAATGGTTTTATTTATGCCCTTTCTGAAAACCCAAATGTACTTGTTCTATTTTTTTCTCTTTGTTGGTATTTTAAGTCATTCATTTTGTCCATTTTAATAGTACAGGAAATGAAACATAATTTGTGGCTTGTGTTTGTGTGTTGGGTTCTGTTTTATATTAGGGAGTTTATGTTTTTGACCTTTTAGTTGCAGGTATATAAATGTTTCATATCCCTGGAGGGTCATATCTCCTTATGCCCTGTAACTATAACTGCTTTATGTTTTAGAGGATGTAACAAATAGTTTGATAATGGATGTTAAAAATAAAATATTTTTATTTAATATTTCTCTGCTTACCAAAGAGAGACTACAGCAATAGTTCATAAAGTGGTATTGCGGTTCTTCTATTCTCAAAACCTCATGTACGATTTGTCCTTTGGACGCCAGACTGTGCATATCCCCTGTTCTACCACATGCATTGCAGTTCTTCAGGTATCCTGGGCAACAGGTAGTGGCATCATTAGAGTTTCTGACCATCATGGCAGCCTCAAATATTTAAATTGAATAATTAATGCAGGGTTTTCAAGGGTTTTCAACTCCAAGGTTTTGGCTACAGCCTTCATTCGGCTCATGTGGCAAAAATGTCGCAAAGTTTCATTATCATTTTATGCATCATCAGGTGGTGTTAATGAATGAATTGGCAGTAAAATTATCCACAGCTGCAAACATTTAAGTAGCCAGGCCTCAAAAAAGTCAATCAAACAAGCCACTTGCATCTTACAAATGTATGAATAATTTTACTGCATACCAAAAAAAAAAATCTCTATTGTAAAAAAGTACAGAAGCACAAAGTATGCCAGGAACGTAACCAGTGTAAACAACTTTCACTCAACTAATTGAGGTCATTAAGCACAACTTTTTTATAACTATAGTCGATTTCCTTATTTCCTTAAGTCAAGTAAATCTAGAGTAAAAATCCAAATAGCTTGTGTTGTTTCCCACCTCTCTTGTTTTAAACCTTTCTCAATAAACAAAATTTAACATGCTATTATGATATATTTCTTTCAAACGTTTACCAGAAGTTCTTCATGTCTTCATTTGGATGTTCTATTATACACTTTTTAACAGACCTACTGGTTTCACCAACATGAATCAGACATTTAATGAGGTAACAACAAAATCATGTTACAAAACCCCTCATCTTTTCTTGATTAGGGGTATAGGGGTGATTAAAAATATTAGCCTTCTTTGTTGCAATAACTAAATGTTCCTCGTGGTTAATTACCGCACAGTGTTTACCTCACAACGTACCGTTTTTGTTGAGAAGGACTTATGGTCCACAGTGATGTAGATTCAGTTCTGTGGTAATTTTTGTATTTTGGTAAAATATTCAACCCTTATTTAAAATCTGTTCTCCCATGTTGCTTTCAGAATCTCTACAGTGTAATGTTACTGTATTGATTTTAAGATGTTTTCAATTTATATGAATTGTGTTTAGAATTTTTTTCAGTTGCGATTTGGTTACTGTTGAGATCAATTTCTGAGAATTTGATATAATTATTTATAATATTATTTATATTCAAGGCCTTCCCATAGAAAAAATAACGGAAAGGATAGTTATTGGAAATAAAGAATTCTTCTAGTTTACCCTTAAATGTGTTTGCAATGGAGGGTTCCATACTGTACTCAACATGAATGTGAAAACAGTTTGTAGACAACATGAATGTGAAATAATCTCTGTGCAAAAAACACATTGAGCCAGTTGCATCAGGAAATTGGCACATCTGCATCTTAATAATGCATCTGCATGAATAATTAATGTATATATAAATAAATAAGTCTATCTGTTCTATCATGTTCTGCTGTTGATCTTTATATTAAGACGGTAACTCTCAACCGCAACCTCCACCAGACATGCAATTAAGAAAATGATTCTATCAACTTTGTATAAACCTACAGTCTACCATATAAGTTTTTAAATTGGGAAATAGGCTAAGGCAATGATCCAACAATTGGTCAGCCTTGTGGTTTTGTGTAATTTACCTAAAGTTTAGAACACTGCGGCATTTTGTTCACACACTTTCAATAATCTGAGATCTAATTCAACTCGTAGAATTTAATAATCTCATCAGTTGTCCTTTTGCATGTTAGCAGGATCCATTTATAATTGGAGTCATAAAGTTGTTATCGTCCAGCACAATAAAAAAAACAAAACAATCTAGTAGCACAATACCTCCCACTATGTCTGATGCTTTAATCGCTATATTATTGGAATGTCAGTGCTCCCCTTTCATCTTTTTGTGAGGTTATTTCTCAAAAATCTATTCAACAAAAATGTTTCAAATTTTCTTTTAACCATATTATTGAATGTTTGCAGAGATAGTATGTTAACAAAAGACCTACATTTGAAAGGATCCCTGAATGTTGTAAAGAATGTTTATGATTATTTTAATATGTCTGAATAATTTAAATAATTCCGTCAGTGTTCTGAAAGGGTCACTGTCACTCCGTGGAACAAAGCTTAATATCTTCTGTTGTACATTTTTTGTGTTTACCAATAAGGCATAGGATCCAAGGTGCGTTGTCTTCATTTATTTTCAACTTCCCTTTCTCTCCCCTTCTCTTTGGCTTTCATGGTCTGTTTCTGAAAAACTTTTGATTTTGTTTGATAAAGACCTGGATTTTCAGAGGAATAATGCTAGATATTGTTTTTCCACCTATGGGCAAATCTTGTATGGGGTTGTCTACAATGGCAATTTTACATCTTTTGAATCCCGTTTGTGTCTTGTTGTTGAATACAGAGTGTAAAAATGTATTATCCCTAGAAGACTTGGATATGCCACTACATTTCCTAAAGCAACTGGCTCAATTTATTTTGCATAGAAAATATTTAACAGTCAGACTGTCAGATTATTATCCACAAATGTGTGGTACTGCTGTGAGGAGCAGTATGGTACCATCCAATGCAAACTAATTGTTATGACCCAGTCTAGGTTAGGCCGCAGAGTAACCAGCTCGGGATTCGGTTGACTGTAATCTTTAAAATGGGGTCAGTCAGGAAGAGCAACACTGTCAGGTTTGTGTTAACAATTGTGGTATATTGTAATAACAATATATACATACAACTATACAAAACAAAAACCAAACACCAGACGTATCTTCAGGGTGGGCCAAGGCCAAAACAATAAACAAAAGGATTCTTGGGTTGGTAGCTAGCTAACCTGAAAGTAAA
>JAOYSI010000917.1:2728-14455 GCA_025775065.1 Hiodon alosoides
TCTTTCACCCTCAGTACAGGTGTGTTGTCTGCCCCTCAGTGCCTCCGCCCGCCTTCTTTCACCCTCAGTACAGGTGTGTTGTCTGCCCCTCAGTACAGGTGTTTATTGTAACCCTCAGCCCCTCGCCATCCTCAGTCTATTTACAGGTGCTAACTGTAACCATTGGCCCTTCATCTTCATTCTCTGTACAGGTGCATCATCTTGTTAACGGTGGTTTTTTTCTCTCCCGACCTTCTCCTGTGCAGGGTCCGGGGCTACGGAGGCCGAGATTAACCACCAGTCCCTGCTGGAGGGGAACATTTCGACTGAGACCTGTCTGATCGTGCTGGATGTCATCTCACTCTTCTCTCAGAGCTTCAAGGTTAGCCTTGTGTCCGTGTAATCCTCTGTGTCACACGTAGATTCGTTTGTTTTTAAAGGACAGGTCTACACATAATCCTGTGCATAGGAGACACTGTCAACGTTTATGTGCAGTGGTGGCAGTAGGGGATGTTTTTTGGTGCTGTCGCTATGGTGACCCGATTGCACCCGAATCGTCCCTCATCAGAACCAGCTCCTGGAGAGCGACGGACACAACCCCCTGATGAAGAAGGTCTTCAACGTTTACCTGACCTTCCTCGCTGTTGGCCAGTCCGAAACGTCACTCAAGCACGTCTTCGCCTCCCTGAGAGCCTTCATCAGCAAGGTCGCCGCAAAATCTTACCAGCTATTTAACCAAACTTTAACAAATGCGTCTATTCTGGCGTGGTGCGGTTGGTAAGGACAACGTGATTCTTAGCAATAGACAGAGGCTTCCTGTAAAGTAATGCGTCTGTGCACAGTAACGTGACAGTTACTTTTTCCTCTCTCCTGGCAGTTTCCCTCGGTGTTGTTCAAGGGGCGCGTGACCTTGTGCGCCACCCTTTGCTGTGAGGTGCTGAAGTCCTGTGTTTCTAAGCTGTCTTCCCTGCGCGGCGAGGCCTCTGCCCTGCTCTACCTGCTTATGCGGAACAACTTTGAGTACACCAAGAGGAAGACCTTTCTACGTACCCACTTGCAGGTCAGCCTGCTGTCCCATGCAAAACGTTCTGCAAACATTGGCGCCACTCAACCGGTTGTCCTCCACCCACGTTGCTTTATCTGGCGGACTTTTATCACTTATGAGTGGCTTCAACATACTGCCTCCCATCTACCATTACTGTCGGTTGCTGTTCAGAGCCAGAAAACAGAAGTGGCCACTGGGTATTTCCAGCCGTTAAAATACAATGATGCAACAGTTTTGAGCAAATGATGGATGATCGGGTTGAATGATACCGAAATGAGAGTGATAGGTTTGTGTTAGAATGATCACCGGGAAAAACAAAAATAAAGGCATTTATACGTGAACAAAATTAACCCTAAACACAATTGATTTATGAATTGTTGATATGACTGAGTAAAAAACAACGACGCTCCTACATACGCACACACACTCACGCACACACACACACCAAGGCTGTTATCATACCTTACTCTTCCTGTTATGGACTGATAAGAAGATCTTTCCTACTTTGGTTTTTCCACATTTCACATAAGCTTGAATCAGCTTAAATGAGCATGCTAAAATTGATCATGGGGAAAAAGACAAGGGGTTTATAAGAACGGCACAAAACTTGTCTGCGTTGCGTGCACCTCAGATAATCATCGCCGTCAGTCAGCTGATCGCCGACGTTGCGCTCACAGGCAGCTCCCGCTTCCAAGAGTCCCTCTCCATCATCAACAACTTTGCCAACAGCGACAAGGCCATGAAGGTATGCCCCTCCCCCAACGGGACGGCCTGTTTCTCCCCTTGTCAAACTAGTGTGCCCCTGACAAAGGGCCTTGCCCTGCGCCGAATTCTCTTTTGGCCACCCTGCGTCTTTGTGTCTCCTCCCTGACGACGTGAGCGCTCGGAACAGGGCAAAACCGACACGCTCTGCTGGTTTCTCTCCTCCAGTCCACGGTCTTCCCAGCAGAAGTGAAGGGCTTGACCAAGCGCATCCGCACGGTGCTGATGGCCACGGCCCAGATGAGGGAGCACGAACGGGACCCGGAGATGCTGCTGGACCTGCAGTACAGCCTGGCGCGCTCCTACGCCAGCACGCCCGAGCTGCGGAAGACCTGGCTGGACAGCATGGCCCGAGCGCACGTGAAGAACGGCGACTTCTCCGAGGTAAACGCGGGCGCCACACCTCCATGGGTCCGGGCCCCACACCTCCATGGGTCCGGGCCCCACACGCCTTCTTTTTTTTTTACCAGCTTGCCGCAGTCTTTTCCTGTTCCAGCTGGCCCCCAGTTTTGCAGGAGACCCCACCATTGTTCCTCCCTTCTGGAAAAATGCAGAGATGGGAATCTAGTTTCATTAGATAGTTGGGCATGCCTTGGCAGGCTCTGTGTTTGTTTTTAGCAGTCACGCAACTGACTCCTGCAGTCTATAAACACTCCATTATAGATGTAAAATAAGCATTTCAGATATAAAGAACCTAAGGTTAGGCTTGACGCCGTCAGTACCCAGAAATGATACAGAGGTCTGCCTCCCTAAGCCCCACAGAGACGTTCTAGGACTATGGAGATTTTCCCTTTAATTTCAAGAGATATGGCTTCTGTTCATGGGCCCAGCCAACCATCAGAACCAAACAAGGGAAGGAAACCAATGATTCCTATTCTCCAGGAGCAGGGGCTGGTTCTCTGCTTTCAGGTGTGGGTGAAGATGC
Organism: Hiodon alosoides; assembly: GCA_025775065.1. Taxonomy (NCBI): domain Eukaryota; kingdom Metazoa; phylum Chordata; class Actinopteri; order Hiodontiformes; family Hiodontidae; genus Hiodon; species Hiodon alosoides. The sequence continues at coordinate 5,440 of JAOYSI010000917.1, forward strand.
GAGCAGAGGGTTTGCGTAGACGAAACCGGACGCGTCGGGGGCACTGTAGCCTGCCGGCAGCAGGCTTCTCAAGGGTTGTCTTTCTGTCTCTCTCCGCAGGCAGCCATGTGCTATATCCACGTGACCGCACTGGTGGCAGAGTACCTGTACAGGAAAAGTAAGGCTTCCCTCTTCATTCTCCTGAGCTGTGTTACGGGAAGGCCTCTGGAAGATGTGTAAAAGTAAAAAAAAAAAAAAGTCCCTCTGCAACTTTGCTGTAGAATATTTAGCTTGGTAGCCTGGGAATAGTGCTTCATGTGAAAATACCTGACCTGAAATATCGATTTAAAAGGCAAATCAGCAAAAGCATGCAAGAGGAGTCACTTTGGACTCGTGCTGGATATTTGCACTAAAGCCGATAACACTATGAGCTGCAGTATCGGGTTAATTTGCCTTTTGAGCGACAGTTACGAATGAGGCGTCGGCTTTTGGCTGGAGAGCGGTAGAATAATCTGCGTTCACCTGCTCCGCTGGGTGGGGTAGGACAAATGATGTTGACACACTGAAAGGACTTTTAGTCGCCTTATGTGGAGCCAGATTCCTATCTAGCTATTGCAACAACAAGCCCCTGGGAATTGTTTTACCGGAACTACAGCTATATAAAGTGTGTTTAAACTTTGGTCACCTGCTCAGACAAAAATCATAAAAAATTATGACCGCAGGACAGAACACAATATATTTCAGGAGAAAGTAATGTGTGTATGCAAAATATCAGTGCACGTATAATTGAATACAGGTATTGATATATAAAAATGTATTCAAAATTGAATCCTTTTTCATTCAAGTGACAAATGTAACGAAACTACAATTCATAATCCAATGTTGGATGTTTCAAAACTAGTCTGAAAAACGTGGTGGTGCCTGTGTCCCTACGACTCTAAGAGTAAAGACGGATAGATAAACCGATGATATTGTCGCAGTCACTGCTTTGAAGGTCTCAACACTCCGGCCTCTGTGTTGACAGAGATGTTCCCCAGTGGTCTGGTTGCCTTTAAGAAGGTCACGCAGAACGTTGGCGAGGAGGCGGCCATGAAGGATGACACGGGCACGCAGGACGTGTACTACACCGAGGTAAGGTTGCAGAGCCCAGACGAGCGCTACCGTGGCGGGACCGGGCCTTACAGAAACCGTGGCGGGGCACCGCCGTCTCTCGCTTGCTTGCTCCGAGCCCGTTGGAGCACCTAGACGTCAGCACTTTTGCAACAACGGAAGAAGAACTGAAGTTGTTACAATGTCACAGTCTATGCTGAGATGGTTAAGATGCAGTACGCAATTCAGCTCAGCTCTGGCCAATCGGGTTGTGCCAAGCGTGCGGCGGTTTCGTGGGACCCAGGCTTGATTCAGTAGTCCGTTGTGTAAACATTTAGATTACCCTCATCGATGCTGGGGCTCTGTGTCGGCGCGATGCCCCAGCCTACGCGGAGATGGTGAGGGCGTGACGTCATCGGGTTCTGCTGTAATGTTTTTGCAGGAGGTCCTGGTCGAGCACCTGGAGCTGTGTGTGGACGGGCTGTGGAAAGCCGAGCGATATGAGCTGATCACACACATCGCTAAACTCCTCATCCCTGTCTATGAGAAAAGGCACGAGTTTGAGGTAACAACACAGTTGTAAGGGAAGAGCAACTTGTAATCGTTACTCAGTTTATTGCTTCATGGATAGACTATGGTATTTTTTTCCCCATTGAGGAGAAAGGCCATATGTCAATAAAAGGGAGAAATACTTTAAATTAGAAGAAAAGAGAGAAGGTTCCCAGTTTGTGAAGTGCAGACCAAAGGGAGGTATTCACCCAGAAAGTTTCACTTTGCAGCCAAAACGGGGAAGTGGCCGTCTCAGTTGTGTTTGGATCCGGGGCCTTTAAACTGAAACCCTGAAACCAAACACGGCGTGTTAAGAGGCGCTTCTAATTTTTTCTCATTTGAAAAAGCTCCTGTCGGTATTTTCCCTACAGTTTGGAGAAAATCATTGCACTACATAATCACGATTTCCTGTTTTACTAAATGGCTTTCTATGCCCCTGTTTACCAAGGGCATAAATAAACAGTGCATTTCCCTAGGTTGTTTGATGGATCAGTAAAAGGGTATTATAAACACTGGCTGAAGAAGTTTATACCATTTCTGTTCCTCTTGGCTCCCCTGTTACTAAACTGTCAGACTTTCTTTTTAAGGTTAATGCTGGGTCTCCACTGCTTGTCTGCATCTCCCTCTGGGGCTCGTGGTTAAAGCATATTAACTTTAATCTTTAGCATTATTAAGGGCCGGGCCACTGAGGGCAAGTCGTGGTTTAAGCTCCGTTCTGTGAAGTGAATGATTTGCAGCATCATGTAATATCTTGGCTTATATCTTAAGCTAGGTTCGCTCGTCGAAATTTTGGAAGACTCTGCGTTGAAGCGCCGCTTGTCTCTTGTACAGAAACTCAGCCAGCTGTATAATACGCTGCACCGGGCCTACAACAAGGTTCTCGAGGTGATGCAGTCAGGCCGTAGGCTCTTAGGAACCTTCTTCAGGGTGGCCTTCTATGGACAGGTGAGTGCAAAGGTGCCAAGTGGGTGCTAAAAAAGTATTTTTTTTTAAGGTGTGTAATTTTGTATATATAATTGTGTTTGCATTCTAGGTGAAAACACTTTTTTTTTTTTTTTTTTTCCGAAACATTCTGCAAAAGTTTGTTTCTTAAAAATTCTTAAGGGTGGTATGAAGTTCTGCTCCTCATAGGTTTGCCTGTAGATAGATCTCCTTGAGGTGTAATATAAATATGTAATAAAATGAATGGCACATTGAAACTAAATATGTACATAGCAATTTAATTAACTGTTTCAACATATATATATATATATATATATATATATATATAATTACACTATTTATATATACAAGTGATTCACAAGAAACAAGATAGCTTGGTGAATCGTTCAATAAAACGTTTTTTATTTTCCTCGTTTCTTATTTCTCGCACTCATAAAAAGAAAACGCCATAAAACAGAGCTGTGTGCAATCCAAAGTTTTGATTTGCTTCAACATGCGTGGGACGCGGATCGCACCTCTTGTTTTAGTCTAGTGATACTGCAGTTTTTGCAAAACATGCTTGAGGAGGGCTAGCTAGCTTCCATGCTGACATGCCACTTGCTGCGTGAAGGTGGACTCCGTCTCTCCCTAAGCCCATGTTTTTTTAAGGGAGCCCTGAGGAGGAACAGTGTTCGCCAGCGTGGGCTAAATGCCGTCCTTTAAGCCTTGGCAAAGTCTCCCTTTGAGTCTATTAGCTCAGCAGAGCTGTGACGTTTCTTTAAAGACAGATTTTTTTTTTTTTATTTTTTTTTTTTAGCAGTGACTTCTGTTAAGCCAGTAAGTGAGTTTGTGTTTGTGTGTAGAGTACGTGAAACTGGAAGCGTTTTGTCGCAGAGCCAAGCTCTGTATACAGAACGGAGTGTGTCTCGGGGACTCACTGAGACAGTGAAGAAGATGACTCAACTCAGCTGACTGCCTCCGCCTGAGTAGGTCCCAGGCCATTCCAGGAGGGAATAGGCCACTTCTCTGGGGAAATTCAGGGGTGCACTACAGCATTTGCTCAGGTTTCATCCTGGATTTGCGAGCCCTTTTAGAAGGAGAAAGCATGCTGTCCATCTAGTTTGTTGTGTTTTGATTTGTTGTTTTGATGTACGTTGGTGGTTCTGTGTGCTTAAACCATCAGCTAGTTTAGTTAGTCACCCATCAGTTTTCCTTCCTCCGTCCCCGTCTGGTTCTCTCTTGTCCTGGTTTGGCCTATTCCAACATCTGAATTGTTTAGTCCTTGTCCAAATTTTGATTTTATGCTTGGCTGTGCAGTATGATTGGAGAAGGCCTCTCTAGGAAGATCGATTTAATTTGTCAGACCTGTGTGTATGGGGTGATGAACAAGACTGCTGAAAACCACCACCAAATGGAGACTGTGTGTAAACATAAATCAGACTTTTCTCCCTCCGATTTGAAACCTCAAATTGGCTCGTTGCTGCGACCCCCCCCCCCCTCACCACCACCACACTCATGGAGAGGGAGGGATTATAACTAGGCTCCTCCCACCTCCCTAAAGGGGTACTTTAGCCGGGCAGGAAGCAAGTAGGTGACTCGCGTTGGCTGTGTTGAGGAAAGCCCTGCCGATTTAACCCCCCCCCCCCCCCCCAGACCAGGCCTGTGCTCTCCAAGTCACAATTGGCTAATGACACGGGCTGAGACAAGCGCCTTTACAGACTGAGGCTTTTGCCGTTGTTGTTGTTTGGTGTGCATATTCTTTGAAGTCTGCTTTTTCATGTCTTTGTTTTCACTGTAGTACGCTTCTGCTTTGTCTTTAAGCGTAAACGTTGTATTATAATGATTGTTGGAATGTGATTATACGTGATAGCTAGAAATAAAATCGCTGTATTTATTTTTCAGCCTTCTTGTTTTCCGGTTTAAAAGTGTATAAAGCTCTGGTCTTTTTCTTCTTCTCTTTTGTCTGGTATGTCTAATTGTCTGTAGGGCTGAAAACATTTCTCTGTCAGAGCTTTGGGAGGGAAAAAAAACCCACAATTTGAGTTACTTGTGTAATGTTATGCAACGCTATGCATGTCATTTCTAATGGTGCCCTGTGGTCCGACTTCTTCAAAATATACTCCGTTTATAAGAGAATTGCTCGAGGAAGCTACGGTCATCTTTCATCTTCGAGGAGCGGTCAGTGTTTATCAGGTTGAGTGCCATCTTAACAGCCCAAGCGCTGGTCAAGATAAACCACGTTCCCCATTAGACAAGACTCGTATACATAAAAACATGACTTCAATGTGACGGGAGCTTTGCTACACTGTCAAAGTATTTATTTATATTCCTCAGCTGAGACTTGGCCTGAATTTGTCTGTTTACGCGTATGTAGTTCTGTTGGCTGTCAACTTTTGTATGATAAACTCTCTAAAGAAAAGGCACCTCTCCAAAATGTTTATACTGATACTGTTGAAGAGAAGGACAACAAATCCAAAAATAATTTTTGGAGTATGTATTTTTATGTTCTCATTTGTAGAGAAATTATTCTAACCAGAGCCACCGTGAATGCACACCGTTTCTGCAGAGCCTTTTTCAGCGTTTTTTTATACCACTCAAATTGTAATGACAAACATTTAACAACTCGTTTTACTAAATTAAAGGTCTCTATCTTCTTGTCCAACACAAATCTATTGAAAACATTTGGATTGTTAGTTGTAGACTAAATTAACGTACAATGGCATTTTAACAGAGTGACTAATTTTGTCTTTAAATAAAATTAAAATAACATAAAATTATTAGGTATTAGGACACAGCCTGTATTGTACTTTGAATTGCAGTAAGTTGCCTCACTGTTGATTTTGTAAATATATAGTTCAAATACAGTCTAGAAAATGTAGTTCATATCAGCGTGTCAGACTACCATATATATTGTGTAGGCTATATGTTGCTATAGAGGCATGTGGCAAACTCGGAAGATGAAGAAATCGTTAAGCTATTATATGCTGACATATATAAGTCTGTACACCAACATACAGGCTGAAGAGGGAGTCGGACCCCCAATCACTTTCCCCTCTTGCTCTTACATAGAACTAGGCTGGTGCCATGTCTTTAAACCCTGCCCCTTTGGTTGCGTTTCTCCCTGCAGGCCTACTTTGAAGAAGAAGATGGAAAGGAGTACGTCTATAAGGAACCAAAACTCACAGGCCTGTCGGAGATCTCCCACCGTTTACTCCGTCTCTATGGTGACAAGTTTGGAGAGGAGAATGTCAAGATTATCCAAGATTCCAACAAGGTAATCTGTGCTAACAGGCCTCAGGGGTATAGTAATTTAGAAAGGAATATAATATCTGATACAGGTCTTTTCAATTGAGCCAGGTTTATGTTACTCTGCATAAACATATTTAACACACACACACACACACACACACACACAACCAGTTCACTACTAACGCTGTAGAAAATATTGGAACAACATTTTATTTCTAAATGTCCTACTATACTTGTCGACAGGATTGTAATTGCTCTTGAAAAAAAATACCCACAGCTATACAATATTTTCGACAGGTAAATCCTAAAGAGCTGGATTCCAAGATGGCCTATATCCAGATCACTTTTGTGAAGCCTTACTTCGATGAGAAGGATGCGTCGGAGAGGACGACGGACTTTGAAAAAAGCCACAACGTGGATCGCTTCGTGTTCGAGACCCCATACACCTTGTCGGGGAAGAAGCACGGCTGTTTGGAGGAGCAGTGCAAGAGGAGGACAGTGCTAACAAGTAGGCGTGGCCAGCAGGGGGCGGTAGTGTGCACTATCGGCCTGGGCAAAAAAAAAATCAGGGTTGTGTTACTCCTGCTTTTGAGTTTGGCTAGAATGTTGAGCACATATTTTTGTGTCAACACGCTCATCAGCCAATCTCCAGCGTTAACCGGTAGGCGTCCTGGACAAGATCAGTTTCCGAATGCCTGCCTTGCTGCCGCAAAGAAAACAGACATGAGGTTTTGCCTGGAGCGTTTCACCCTAATGCCATTGCTAAAGAGACTGCCAGCCAAGGTGCAGAACAAACAAGGCTGTGGTCAGCCCTGCAAATACCATGCTCAGTGAGGGTGCTAGGCGTTCTCCGACTGCTCAGTTTTACAGCTCTAAGGCAGTCCCGTGCAGACAACTAAACCTGCTTCCATAAGTTTGTTGTAAGGCCACTTTTTAAAGGGCAATAAATCTTCTGTGACCTTTCTCTACGTTTCTCACCCGAGAAGGTGACTACGTGACCCTGCGTATGCTTCAGTCCAAACTGTGTCCGTTTTCTTCACTGAAGTAATATTTACTTAACATTTGCTTACAGTGGCTGAAATATTCTTCTGTCGTCCGTCCAAATTCAAATAACTTTGTTTGCACAAGGGCGAAGTCAGTTAAACCGAACCACTGTGGCTATAGGGGAACTAGAACCTGCCTCCATTTTGGGAAGAAGACCTACCTGCTTAGGTTTATTGGTTTTTGCTGGGGTTTTTTTTTTTGTTGTATCATTAATGTAACATTGCTCTTTTGCAAGGCTTGAGGACAGAGACAAGTGTTTCAGTCACAAAACGATTACAATGGCCAGTAGTTAATTTGCCCCTTGGGATACCACCCAGGGGGAAATTCTGAGGTAAGGTGAGGTTGGAGGGGGGTCTCACCAGGCCAGTAGACCTGTCAGTAGTCAATAGTTTTTCTTGAATTGTGAGATGAGATAAGAAGAGATTAACATCCGACTTTATTAAATCGTACTGGGCACCGCGATTTTGAACAACTTCTTCAGTTCAATGAATGTTTCTCACGCGTTTCATTCAGCTCAACTCTAGCTGTAAAAACGGAATTATTTTTGTAAAGAAACGTAGGGTACAGGTAGCGTTTGACTGGTAAGACGCTTGGAGGTCAGAGTGCTGGGAGTCAGGGTACAGGTAGCGTTTGACTGGTAAGACGCTTGGAGGTCTGGGATGAAAAGGTGAGAAACCTCCCCACAACCAAAGGGTTCTTGTTCATGCCACCTGTTCCTCCCCAGCGGCCAACGCATTCCCGTACGTGAAGAAGAGGATTGAGGTGTCTGGGGAGAAGCACCTGGAACTGAAGCCCGTGGACGTTGCCATCGACGAGATGCGCGATCGCACTGCCGAGTTGAACAAGCTCTGCTCCTGTCCGGAGGTGGACATGATCCAGCTGCAGCTCAAACTGCAGGGCTGTGTCTGCGTGCAGGTACGTCCTACATCACCAGGTGCATCTCCAGACCTGCGTCCATGTGCGCCTGCTTGCGTTTACCAGGAGGTTCCTTTGTGTGCATAGGTAGCGTCTACACCAAGAGGATAAAGTCATGTTTTTTGCGCTTGGCAGGTAAATGCAGGTCCGATGGCCTATGCCCGGGCCTTCCTCGATGATGCTAAATCTAGCCAGTACAGTAGCAAGAAGGTGAAGGAGCTGAAGGAGGTTTTTCGGTACGTTTGAAATTCAAAAGGTTAAGGAGTAGTATCCCTTTAGTCTCACTGTCATTATAATTCATGTATATTTTCTTTCATCTTACTTATGTAAGGCCTGGTTCTACCTGTTTGAGTTTGGCTCTCAAAGAAGAACTATTACTAATTGCATTACTCACTCACTTAAAAATAAGGTTACCTACAGTTCTCACACGCAACTTGGGTTCCTGAAGCCCAACTCCGCCCATTCTTAACATTGCTCCGCTGATCCGTATCTCACGCAGGAAATTTGTTCAGGCGTGTAGCATCGCTCTGGACATCAATGAGCGACTGATAAAGGTGGACCAGTTTGAGTACCACGAGGGGCTGAAGGGCAACTTTAAGGATCTGGTGAAGGAACTCTCCGACATCATCCACGAGCAGGTATGGTGGACCGGGCTGAAAAAGGGCCTAGTATAATTACACAGTGACGACCTTCACCCTCAGCTGCTTAGGAGCTAGCAGGAGTTCTCTCTGTGGGCCAGCGCCATATTTGTTTGTATTTTTCCCCTCGCACTCGCCGTTGCCGGGTTATATATCTCTCTCCCAGAGTTATCACATATGTCCTTTAACTGACACTGGAGAAAGCATATCTGGAACAGACCTCCCCTCTCCAAACCATCGGTGAGTCACTGTTCAACAAAAAGTTACCGCCCTGAGCATGCAAGAACTTGCATGGTGTCTGACAGTTATAAGATATAACTGCCTTACAGGAAAGGGAGGTGGAAAAGCGTAGTGGAATCCAGTGGCTGAGAGCCACTGGATTGCGATCTGAAGGATTGGTTCTGAAGCTAGGCACAGATTTAAACGCCTCAGTTGGGTCAGAGTTAAAGCTCCCACAGTGGCTCATTAGAGGTTTCTGCTCTTTCTTATCGTTAACATGACGATCGTGGCGGTGAATGACTTTGCATGGCTGTGAAGAATGAGGAAGAGCTGCAGGCAGTGGCCAAAAAAATATAAACAACAGAGGACACTGTGAGGTCATCTGATTTATCATTTTAAAATGATAAATGATA
>JAOYSI010000919.1:0-12388 GCA_025775065.1 Hiodon alosoides
ATCGATTTCTCCCTTGCTTCCTCCCTCTCTCTCTCCCTCTCTCTCCCTCTCTCTCCCTCTCTCTCTCTCTCTCTCTCTCTCTCTCTCCCTCCCCTCATAAGCAGTGTTGTTTAGTATTAAGAAAACAATGGGGGTTAAAAATGTGGCCTATGGCTGAGCCTTCCCTTTTTAAATGTACATCGTGTTTATTTTTGAAGGAAATATGGCCAAAATAGCCAGAACCAAAACATGGGGGTCCATTATTGGGTATTTGTTTTTCATATACAAATGTAGTTTTAAAAAGCACTTAAAAGGACGTAAAAACTCTCTCCTACTCTGCGCCGCCCACCTCCCTGCCCAGGGCTTCTGTCACCATCGCCGGGGCATCTTATCTTATCAGCCACTTTAGATCCCCTCTGAGAGACTGAGCCACCCCCCACGTACACACACACTCACGCACACGCGCGTACACATACGCACGCAGGCACACACACGCACACACTTCCTGCTGTGTACTAGCTCAAACACACACACACACACACACACTTCCTGCTGTGTAGTAGCTCAAACACACACACACTTCCAGCCTGTGTACTAGCTCAAACACACACACACACACACACACTTCCTGCTGTGTACTAGCTCAAACACACACACACACACACACACACACACACAAACACACACACACAAACACACACATTCACTTCCTGCTGTGTACTAGCTCAAACACTCACACACTTGCTGCTGTGTACTAGCTCAAACACACGCGTGCACACACACACACACACACACACTTCCTGCTGGTACTAGCTCAAATACACGCACGCACGCACACGCATACACACACACGCGCACACACACACACTATCGATTTGCCTTTCAGACCCCCCTCCCCATTCCAAGGTGAAGCACAGTTCATTAAACAGCCTGGCCCGCGCGCTGCGCACACATAATGACATTTCATGTTGAAAGCTCCCCCCCCCCCCACCACTGTAGCAACCCTGCAAGCAAACGGTGAGCGAGTCCCGGGTTCACGCGCTCCGGTTACCAGCCAAGAGACACTGCGCTCCAAAGCAGGAGGAGCGATGGAAAGTGAACGTAACGGGAAAGACCTGGGTGGTGTCAGACGGAGCAGACCATGAGCTCTCCAGGGTACTAATACACAAACTCCAAGCTAATTGTCAAACCAATAACTCATTTTGGATGCACGGGTGTTGACTGCAGAACTGTGTTATGGAAAGTCTCCCAAAATGTATTTCATAGGCGTAACTGTAGGAACCGTAAATGATAGATGCCTGTCTTTCTCAATATAAATAATATATGACTGAGCCAAGGGGCCAAGGGTGCGTGCCCAGAATGAGGTCCCAGTGGCAGATCGACTCAGCCGTCTCTCATGCATTAACATTCGCTGCGTGTGTCGCGGGTCATCCTTATTGTAATTTCAGGATACAAACCATATCTTCTTTATGCCTTGTGTTTTATATTTCACTACTTGACCCAGCTCCTCAAGCAGGCTGGTGGGTGTGAGTGAGTGTGTGTGTGCACCCAGACTCCTCTCAGTCAGAACACACACACACACACACACTTCCTGCTTGTGTACTAGTGCGCGCACACACACACACACTTTCTGCTTGTGTACTAGCGCGCACACACACACACACACACACACTTCCTGCCTGTGTATTAGCTCAAACACACACACACACACACTTCTTGCCTGTGTATTAGCTCAAACACACACACACACACACTTCCTGCCTGTGTATTAGCTCAAACACACACACACACACACTTCCTGCCTGTGTACTAGCACACACAGACACACACACACACACAAACACACTTCCTGCATGTGTACTAACACACACACACACACAAACAAACAAACACACTTCCTGCCTGTGTACTAACACACACACACACACAAACACACTTCCTCCCTTGTACTAACACACACACACTTCCTGCCTGTGTACTAGCACACACAGACACACACACACACAGACACACACACACACACTTCCTGCCTGTGTACTAACACACACACACACACACTTCCTGCCTGTGTACTAGCGCGCACACACACACACACACGTGTAGCATGCCTCAGCTGAGCTGGCCCTTTCAGTGCCAGAATGCTGTTTTGATTTCCTTTGGTTGTGTATGTCAATTCGGCGAGTTAAAAATGAGTGGATGTGACCTGCTGCTATTATCGCAGGGTTTATTGTCTCTTCTCCTCAGCTTATTGTAGCCAAAAGCTATTGGTTCCAGGGCTTTTCACTGCTGTAATTCCATAAATGTATCTTTCATTACAGTCCTACGAGCGCTTTTAAAATGAAGAAAATATAGGCTGTTCTTCTGCCTAAAGCATTGAAATGTGCAGAGGTCCAGCAGATTGGAAAGAGCTTACGCAGCCCGCGGCTGACTTTACTACAAGGGTTTGGCAGCGTCTGGTCAGTCGCTCCATGTTGTCTGAGCCCCTTGTGAGAACATGTGCAGGAGATGCGTCTGAACCAGTGTAAGTGGACAAGGCATACCCTCCCTCCAGCGCCCTGGGGCCTTGTGTGAGCCATTCATGCACAAATGAGGCTGTGACACTGAGTGTCACAAACACCACCGACCGGCAACCCCCGAGAGTTCCTGAGAACGGAGGTGTTGCAGGTGGATGTAGGAAACCAATTATTCAGTACAACCGAAAAGAAGGTCAGCTAGGGATCAGTGGGGTGTTTTTTTTTTTTTTTTACTCATTTGAAGGTAAAGCTCACTTTTCCCAGTCGTGCTAAAAGTGAACTATACTCCCACAGCGTACACATCCTAACCAAAGTGAGCTCATCTATTTTGTGGGGAGCGAATCCAGAGCGGTGCCAGGATGTCAGAACTGTTTAATTGTGATCGTTTACGAAGGTCATCTGATTGAACAGACTCCTATGCCTGAGACTGGCTCTGCCTAAGTCTGACAGATGCTATGTAAAAGATATTGCAGATCTCAAGGATCGGCCGCGTCCACGGGGTTAATTAATGTATGGCATGCAGACAATCCTCTTCATAAAAACCTGTGCGAGTCGATGCAAATGCACTTACACAAAGGGACAGATACTATATCTGACCAAAAGCTAACATGTAAAAACGGTTCGTTTTTCTTTTTTTCCATCGCGGTAGAAATAAATTGGTAAATTACGCAATTTCAACCCGTATATTACGCGCTATACATATTATTCACGTGTAAGGTTGAAGACGCTGGTTTTCCTGTGGATAAACTCCGCACGGCAGAACGAATTCAGTCATTTCTATACATCTTACCCAGTACGTTAAGGTGTAGGAGGACGTGCGTTTGCATGTGAAAAAGTAATTGTTTTGAACTGAGCCTCCACATTAGAGACGCCGAGACTGTGTCTTAATTATGAACGAGCCGCGGAGCCATCGTGATGATACGGAGGCAAACGGATCGCGTTTACAATGCAGCATGAGCGTGGGCACAGCCCGGGGATATTGGACACCGTTACCAGTTAGGAAACTCGGAGCAAAGGACGACTTTTATGATTGCGGTCAAAATAATTAGAAGGCAGAAGAGACCGAACGCAATTTCGTTGCAAACTGCAGGCGCGAGTGTACCTGCAAACGCCGTATGTTAGTCACTGCGTTTGCAACAGGGTTTTATTGCCCGGCGATCCATATGTACTGAATCAATATCTGCTTTTGTTTTTGTCTCGAGTTCGCTGGTTTGGAGGGGGCGGGGTGTGTCACACTCTTTGAGAGGGTCTTCGCTCATAAGTTTAGTCAGACCCTCGTTATGCACCTCGCTGCAGTCCTTAAAGTCTGCGGGGATGCATTAGAAATATAGTAGAAAATGTTGAGTCAATTATTCCGGTATACCGATGGCGTCAGTAATCAGGCTTACCAAAACCCGGGGATGCAACTAACCGATGATTTAATACAGCGCCATCGGCCACATCGCCATAGACGTACTCCTTTTCAACTAAACGGAGAATATGTTCCGTTAACTAACTGGAAAGCATATCTGCTGCACAGCTGCAGTGCCACAGCAGGTGCAGCCAAAGAAACGCGTCGGATGGAAGACATTTCGGAAGTGGTAGGGAAAAAAATTAAACTTACCAATTTGAATCGGCTCCCCGGCAACCGGATCGGAACGTATTCCTTTATCCCAGCTGTGTTCCGTAAACAGCACACCCCGTCCTGCGAGATTCAGCGTGGAGGGCGTATTATATTCACACGCACGTATTGCCTCCTTCCAAAGGAGCAGCGAGACGACGCTGCTCAGCCTTAACTTCTAGTCCTGTTCTGTGAGCTTCCGCTCCGTCTCTGGTCGCCCAAGGTACACAGTCAGGAGCAGCCAACCGTGGAGAGCGGCTTTTATTCCCCACCTCCCTCCTATTTTCACCCCCCCCACCACACACTGGTTAGTGGTGCATCACTCACCCGATCAGCTGTCACATTGACACCGTGCAGTCTGCCGAGCGCTCACTACGAAAACCCCTACCCCGCCCCCTCTCACATAATCCCCAGAGAGTAGCCAATTGCGTCCGAGGTCCGTGGCAAGGCTCGCAGATGATTGTGTTTGATTCGCTGGTCATTGCTGTCCGTTATATGACACCCTACTTGGATTCCTGAAGCGTTAAAGAAAAAACTGAATTTCCAACCAGCGTTGTGCTGTCAGGAATCATGACTAGTTTATTTACAACGGACAACGCAAGGTTCTCTTGTTCACGCTACTTTTTGGTTTTTGTCATCAACAAATTTAATATGCTCTTCCTCCCAATTATTTTAGGTCCTTTATTATGAATATGGCTGTTGCAATTTCAGATTTTTGGTAAACGATCGTTGAACATGTGGTCGCTTTATAATCCGCAATAATAAAAAAAAATGTGATTTTAAATTTATTTTTAAGGCTGGTTAGATTTTGGAGAAGTCGATGCTTACAGGGTTGGTACACGAGGGGCTGCATTAACAATTCTCAGTAAAACAATCCATAGACTGGTGACGGTGCGTCAAATTAAAAGCTGTAGATGCGGTTGTCGAGCACCTGGTTTATTTTTCCTCATATTTATTTCCACTTCCTTGTTTTTCAGCTTAAATGCATTCCATTATTCTTTTTTACTGGTCGGAAGGCTTAGACGGAAACAGATTCGTAGCTGAATTTCACAGTTATGGTACACTAGACACAAACAGTAAATTAAATTATCTCGCTCAATGTGAGGAGCCTATCAAGAGAAATGAACGTTTCTGGAAGTAGGCGGTTGGAGTAATAAAAAGAAAACCCGTAGAATCACTTAATGTTTTGCCACCATTATCGCCTAATATAAATATATTTACCCAATAGTTCACATTTTGGATCGTAAAGTGAAAAAGGCATATAATTTACTAAAAGACTAAAGACATTGAACGAAAAAGACGTTGCTGTTAGTTGTCCATTTGACATCATGGTAAACTCTGATAAGTATTATGACTATATTTTGTGTTGGAACAAACGAACACAAGCTTACCAACTCATGCATAGTGTCAGTTCACGTTTATAACTGGACTTCCCTGTGCTTGGCTAAATTGAAACTGGGCAGTCATGAGCGTCCGTTGATAGACACACGCACTGGGGTTAAAATTAGAGAAATACTGAGGAAAACTTTTAAAAGCCTGCAGTAATGACAGCGAGAGTTTGAGGGAATGATGTTTTTATCTGCAGAAAACTCGCATCTTGACGGAACCATCAGCCTGTGACAAAAACAATCCCACGTTGCTCCTCAATGCATGAACGGTATCCTTCAGTTCCTGTAAAATAACAGATAAGCTGGATCCAGCAGCTATGAATTCTCTAACAGATTACTCAGGACCGCCGTGGAAGAGCGGTGTGCTTGCGGGCCTTTCCAGGCCGTTTCCCATTTGTCTTTGTTTCTCCCGGACCGCAGTGTCTCCCACGGGCGGTTACAAGGGTCCGACCGCTCGTGCCGTCTCTGTAATGGTTACGTTATGATCCCTGTGTTTAGCGCGACGCGTTAGCATTGAGAGTCCCCTTCTATGCAATGTTTGTGCAGGCTGAAATCGTCGCACCCATATGGAGGCAATTCCACCATGGCTCTTTATGTACGTAACCACGCCCGTGAACCAGCGCAAAGATGGATGAGACGCCCCTCTGTCGACGTGCCCCTGAGAAACAAAGACTGTTAAAGATGGAACTGGTATAGCAATTAGCCACTTTTCATTGGGTTCCCATAGAGATGCGAAAAAGTGGCAGAGCAGGCATTTGTGATGTTCATCGTGTTTACTGAGCAAATATGAAGAGGGCCAGGAGAGATGTTAAAGTGAGCGATTTTACAAGACATTGTTTAAATGCACCACCAAAAAAGCAATTATAAAGCTTTAAAAGGCTTACTGCACCATTCAACAAGAGGAACTGCAATAGAATTGGGACCCATGATGCAATGATGCAGTGGCCGTCACCGGGGCCTAGGTACTGCTGTAGAGATGGAAGCCTGAGGAGGCAGTGTGCTCCAGGAGGGTGATGGAGGCAGTGTGCTCCAGGAGGGTGATGGAGGCAGTGTGCTCCAGGAGGGAGATGGAGGCAGTGTGCTCCAGGAGGGTGATGGAGGCAGTGTGCTCCAGGAGGGTGATGGAGGCAGTGTGCTCCAGGAGGGAGATGGAAGGCTGAGGAGGCAGATGGAAGCTGATGAGGGAGATGGATTGCGAGGAGGGAGATGGAGATGGAAGCTGAGGAGGGAGATGGATTGCGAGGAGGGAGATGGAGATGGAAGCTGATGAGGGAGATGGATTGCGAGGAGGGAGATGGAGATGGAAGCTGAGGAGGGAGATGGATTGCGAAGTAGAGCAATCATTCCAAGATGCGAGTGCTTCCCAGCTCCCCAGGGCCAGTATTAGTTTTAGATATATGGTCCAGTTTTACAGCAGTGAGTTTGGCTCACACTGAGGGTGCGATAGACCTACTTACCACACTGACGCCCCGTGCAAGGGCGTGGCCACGCCGCTCTCGGATTCGCTGTACACTCAGTGTTCTTGAGCACTGGTAACAAATGTAATTTAGCCCAACTATTCCCACACAGGGTTAATTGTTCGAATGTTGAACGGGTACCTGCTTTCACCTGTTTCCTCTTTTGTGCACTGTGAGTGGGCGGATGTAACCTGTCCGTCAAGGCAGGTGCCGCTGTCTTTGATGTGCAGAGCTAATGCCAGACATGATTCCTGGGATTTACTCCAAAAAAAGCTCCATACCTCTTCCTGTAGTGAATCGTGACAAAACTTGCATGGTTTATATTTATTTACAGTGATTGTGTAAAGTATAACTCAGCACTGTTTCTGGCTTGAATGCAAGTTACAGACACACAGTGTTTCTACAAAATTTCGCCTTTTTTAACTTTCGACCTTATGAGAATGAACTTGTTTTCGTTGTTCATTTCATTGTCTCTCCAATGAGAGTGGCGTGGGTATTTAGGCCCGCCAAGTACAAACTCAGAAATGCCCGCCCGGCCGCTGAGAAGCCAAAGTGTGTTAAAGGTCTGTCTGTTAATCATCAATTTCCAGTAAAGCTTTTATGTATGCATGTATTAATTTTAACATGCAATTATTGCCATCCATTTCCCGTTGATTGTTTACATAGATGAGCCCTCCATTGGCTATATTCCAGTTTGGAAAATCAGTTCTGTCGAATGCTATGCGGGATAAAGAAATCGCATCAATGCCACCCCCATCTCTCCAAAGACGGAATGTATCGCAGTCACCATGGAAACGAATGAAACAAAAATCAGATACTGAAAGGCAGTGCGTTTCAGTCTGTGGCCCTCGTGTATATATAAGGCAGGTAGCCAGCTCCCCCTGGTATTGGCTGGACTTTAAAAGAGCCTGTCCATGGGGGTTGTGTCACCAACGCGATCGGTCTCGACTTCTAATGGAATCGTTGGCTTCCTATGAGGTGAAAATCCACTGAAAATGCGCACTAAATAACAATCAAATCAGCGCTAATAATCCCGCACCACTTATTTTTTTACCGGGATGGGCCAGAGGACTTATTTTTTTTTTACCTACCCTGTCGCCTTGCGTCCTCCACAGCCACTGTCCGTGGGAGGAGAGCACGTTTGGGAGCCCAGCGGCAGGGCTTCTCCTTGGGGAATTACCTTCCCATTGACGGGACGTTTTTTACCCTTTGTTATTTATCACCCCAACTGTGAGTATAGGAGCTGTAGACAACCTTTCTCAAAGAAATATTGAGGTTTCGTTTATTTATTTCGTCTAGCTTAAGGTCACCAGATTGACTAATCATATTATTATCATCATGAAAATCATTCCTGAAGCGTTTCTACAAATGGAATCCATGCGTAAAACGATATCCACCCCATTTAAATAGTCAATATGAATCTATATGCGAGACATGTTTCATAAAAAAATATTCATACGCACTATTCCTGATTCCTAAGTTTCTCAAGCCTTACTCGTTTCGAGAATTAGTGGCTTAGGAACTCTTAGAGCCCCCGGTTCATCGTGAGGACGGAAGTTTTGACGAAGCAAGTTACTTCTGGAACATTCCCTGAACAATGCGCGCTCGCAAAAGCGGAGAAATCCGAGCTTTTAAACGTGCAGGCGTTCTCCGTGTTTGAACGTCTCCCTCGCTGTTAAACATAGCGTAAGTCGTTAACCCGCCTTTTGCATTATATTAAGTAACTTGTCTACAAAAGGCCGCACTTCAGCTGAAACGGCCCCGGCTACTAACAGGGGCTGCGAGCCAACCGCGACGCATCGCTCCACCCCTCACCCTTATCAGGAATATTCAGCGTGAGGAGCTGACGTCCTGGCGCTGAGTGAACGAGAGGAGAACACAAAAGGGCCCTGAGGACAAAGCCTAATCCCGAGCTAGATGGGCTTTGTGGACCGCCAGCGGCCCGTTCTGTACGCCACCGGCGCGCTCAGCCAGAGCGTTAGTCGTGACCGAACGGTTGAAGGTCTTTCTGACGGGAATTCTTTATTGCGGTGTAATTTGTTCCTTATCGCGTGTAAAGAGCCAGTGCCCGAATTAAACCGTTTCCTACACCTAGATAAACCAACGCTTGTGAAGAAGGGCCCTCAGGCCAGCAGATTGACTGCCAGAAAAGCCTACTCACAAAGGGCCCGGCGCGAGTGAAATCCGCTGCCTCCCCACCCTTCCGTCTCCTTTCAGCGTGTGCGGTGCTTTTGGGGGAAAGGCGGCGACTTCTTTGGTTAAGTGGCAGACGTGCGTTTGTTTTTTTCCCCCCGCTGTCTGGAAGTAGCAGGACATCAGAGCGGGCCGTGTCTCCTCGCGTTTGAACTGAAGTGTCATCATCTCAGGGCGCGCTGAGGCCACTTCTCCAAGGATACAGCTGCGTGCGTGGATCTACGTTTGGCCCTCAGCGGAGCCGCATCTGGAGAAGGTTGAGTGGCGATAAGGAGAAAGTTTTTAGCGAACCTGTTGGTGGGGGGGGGGGGGCGCTGCAGAAAGCCCACCTCCTCAGCTGGGACCCAGAGTGCGTAAACTCTATAAAAAAATACGGACATGATGCTTTGCATTAAGACTGTTGGTTAAGATCAAGCTTACATTGTTTCCGTTGTCAACACTAGTTTAATAAAGAGAACAACGGTTTGGAAACCTAAAGCCAGGCTATTTCTGTGCAGATGATGGACATGGTACACTGTGAAAGGTAAAAATATACCAATCGTTCTTCACAATTTTGAGGGAACAACAAAACAATTAATTTTCTGTTTAAAAAAAAAAAAATCTGATACTAGAGCGTCAAAGATGCACAAAATACATGTGCCTTTTTAACGTTCCCTTCTCAATTTTCTGTTACCAACCATCTGCCGGAGATGCTCATTTCATTGCAATTAGTAACCTGGTGTTTTTAATGAACACACAAACACGCTTTTTAACGTAACCAAATGAGTGAGTGTATATATTTGGGTGTGTTTGTGTGTGTCTATATTAGTGTTAGTGCGTGTGTTTATATTTGAGTGTGTGTGTGTGTGTGTGTGTGTGTGTGTGTATATATTTGAGTGAGTGTGTGTGTGTATATATTAGTGTTAGTGTGTGTGTTTATATTTGAGTGAGTGTGTGAGTTTAAATTTGAGCGTGTGTATATATTTGAGTGTGTTTCTGTGTAAAATGTGAGATTATACTGTTTAAACTCCCCGGACAGTCTTTTTCATTAGAATTTTATTTAGGTGTTTTTTTTTTTTATGCGAAAATCGATCCATTGAAATCCGTTTACATTGGAAAAAGCTCTAAAAGAAATTGCTTGCACGACGTTTTCACATCTAAATTCATGCAGCCCGACAGAAGCAGTCCAGGAAAACCAGATTTCCACCCGTCCTGGTAAAAAAAATTAAAATGAAATAAACCCCCCCCTCATGTGGCCATGTTCAGCTTGTTATGAATTGCTTCATTCACCCGGCTTTGCTGCAAGTTGGGTTGCAGAGTAGCCTCCCTATTAACGGCTATTGACTTGGGTGGTTTGGGTACTGACGGGGTCACGCTGTGATGGAGCACGTTTTACGGTGTTGGTTTCATTTTGTGGGCGTCCGCTTGGCCACTCCTCTTATCGCCGAGCTCTACGCCGCGTCACAATAAGCAGGCGACCGGCGCCCCCTTCCAGGAAAAGCTGGCCTTCGTAACGAGAAACCCCGCGACAATGCGGCCATGCCGTTTCCTCGACAGAATCTTCCTCTTCATTAAACATCCTCCTGTAGCTGCGTGGTCTTTCCGTCGCGCATCCTCTGACTGACACGCGCTTGGCTTTTCGGGCCCCTCGGGACAACCTGAGAACGGCCCGCTGGCCCTCCAAGCCTCTGCTGTCGGAAAACCACGCCGGTCTTCACGAGAATGCTCAGGCAGAGAAGATGACAGGTTTCCGTGCGATTCCAAAGACTCCACTCAGTCATTTCTGCTCTGAATAATGGTTCTGATTAAACAATTAAGGCAGATCCAAGGTAGATCCAAATACACATTCGGAGACATTAAGGAAGGAATTATTTAATGCAGAAATTCAATGGAAACATCGCCCACAACTAAAACACTTGCATTTGTTTATAAATGCTATGTACATGCAGCCAGCTGGTTTCCACGCCCCCAGCCAGTATCCATGTGACTAAATGTTTGGTTTTGATTTCGGTTAAAATGCACAGACTTGGAGGCGACCACCTGTATTTAGGACTCTAGCAGGTGCTCTTAACTGCAAAAGTGTTTTTATTTTTATTTTATTTTTTTTAATTCCCTCTAGAAAATGTATCCAGCACTGTGCTATGAAAAAAGTTTGGGTTTCCTTAGTTGATTAATAGATATGTTCGTGTGTGCGTGTATAGCAGTTTTTTTTTTTTTAAGAATAAGTCTCTTTTTATTTATTTTATTCCCCCAGTACGACCTTTGGCCACCCTAGTCAGAGGTGACAGATTAGAAGCCATTCAAGGGTGTGTCTGTAACAGGAGTCCCGGGGACCTGTAACAGGAGTCCCGGGGACCTGTAACAGGAGTCCCGGGGACCTGTAACAGGAGTCCCGGGGACCTGTAACAGGAGTCCCGGGACCTGTAACAGGAGTCCCGGGGACCTGTAACAGGAGTCCCGGGGACCTGTAACAGGAGTCCCGGGACCTCGCCCATTGCAATCCATCCACGTGTGTGTAATAAAAGGGTGCTTTGTGTGGTTGGAGTTGTCTCCCTTTTTTATGAGCTGGATAAATCGTTCCGAATAGTTGAGTTTGATTGCTTGTGCCAGTGTCTGTGTAAAGACCTTTGATGGAGTCTTTAAGGCCGTATAAAACAGGTGAGGCGGTGTCTGCTTATCTATCGAACGTGCCCCCGGAGGAGGGATGAGATGGGGCTCGGAAGGAAGAAGTAAGCTGCTGAAACTTCAGAATAACAAGAAAAGCAGCGGTTCGGTTTTCTAGTGTTTAATTCTGCCGCACTGCGATTTATTGGATTAGCAAAACAAGCGCAGAATGGGTTTTTTTTGTTTTTTGTTTTTTTGTCTCTCGGGAACAAAAGTTCACTCATAACCACCGCTAATCAGCTTAGTAGTGTATGGGTGTTTACAAAGACAACATATCTCTTGAGTGTGCTGCGGCCTTAATAAAACATGTGGCCACTGTGCAGTGATCAGAAGGGCGAGTAACAGGCAGAGGATGGGGGGGCGGGGTGGGTGTTGGCTGTGAGACGTGCTGCGGTGGCCGTTGGCCTTTTAGCGATGGCCCAGGGGACGTGGGCGGGGTTCCCCGCTTTCCTGGACGTCCCGCGCTCCACACAGGGACGCAGGGGCAGCGGGCAGCCTTCCGCGTTAGCACGGGAGCCGGGACGTCGTGCTCCGTCATGGTTAATTTTCGGACCGCAGCCCTAATACGACATGACAGGCGCGGGGGGGGGGGGGGGGGGGGGGGGGGGGGGGGGG
>JAOYSI010000921.1:3881-17656 GCA_025775065.1 Hiodon alosoides
CTAAACACATAAACACAAAATCTTTTCACGCGCACCACACATCCCCCACCAAACCGCTCCCACCCCTTCTTTGTTTTTTGTCTTTTTTTTGGGGGGGGGGGGGGGGGGGGGGCCATTGCATTTGTGATTGTTTCACATCTGCAGAGTAAACACGAAACTGTCAACAGTTGTGAATGCACAGTGGAACGGTACAACGCAGCCAGGAGTGCGATCGCTCTTCAGGGGGGCACCATCTTAGAAAGTGTTGCAGCTTATTTCATCATCATCATCAGACGGAGAGGGAAGGAGAGAGAGGAAGTTCAAGGGCGATGCACACAAGCTAAAGACGGGGAGAATGGGAAAATGTCAGGAAACCACAGTGTCTCTCGCTACGTACCCAGCCAGGCAGAAAAACCCCCTTACGCGTAAAAAGACTCGATAGCTAATTCCATCAGATGAAACTCTCTGCCACCATGTGGTTTGAAGGTTTTAGAACAGAGATCAGAAGTATATACTTATCCTATATTTCTAAATGAAACGTCAAGTGGAAAAATTTGTGTTGCTAGGGACACAACTATATTCTAAATTCCCAATTATGGACCAGGAGGACCGGAATCCAGGAGGGTCTCATTAAATAGCCATCAACCTCAATACCATGAGAAAGGTCTCTCTTATTTCAATTAAGGAAACGGTTGGTTAATTCAAGCTCGTAAATACTTGGCTAGGAT
Organism: Hiodon alosoides; assembly: GCA_025775065.1. Classification (NCBI taxonomy): domain Eukaryota; kingdom Metazoa; phylum Chordata; class Actinopteri; order Hiodontiformes; family Hiodontidae; genus Hiodon; species Hiodon alosoides. The sequence continues at coordinate 4,589 of JAOYSI010000921.1, forward strand.
ATAAATCTACACACAGAGGGGTCCTCCTGGACCAGGATTGGACCAGGATTTGGAAGCCCTGTTTGTAAACGACTTTTTACGTCCCTGCTATTGAGAAAGAGAATGTGCAGTCTTGGTTCCAGCTTTCTAGGTGGCGTTTTTGCAGATCATCTGGATGTGAAGTCGCACACCACTGTAACAGCACATACAATCATACGCTACTATGTACATCAAGACTCGGAAAAACATTAACGTCAACATTTTTCTGCCTTTTATGTCTAATTCACGAGTGAAAAAATCCTAATGCTACGCTTATCACGGCCATAAATGACTACAGTAAGATAAGATTCCTGCTGTCTAGACAGGGAACAACCAGATTCCTCCATTTCTTGGCAGAGGCTCAGAAACAGCGTGGCAGCGAGGACAGGAACCTAAAATGGCAGCAGCTCGGAGAGAATAAAAGTTTGGAGATCGGAGTCACAGAAAATCTCCCCTACCTACGTAATAAGCGAAGGTTCTCTTGAGGCGGTCAAAGACAAACCAGCGCTTCTTCCACGACTTGATCTTGCCGCCCATCTTGACCAGGTAGCCCTTGCACATCTTCTGGGTGAGGATGACATGGTAGCAGGTGTCCACGCTGTGGCCGGCGGACTCAATGTGGGAGCGCAGGTCGAACTCCTCCTTTCGGATGGGCAGGTAGCGTGTCATGGGGCGTGACTGCACAAGACGAAAACATTGTTTTAACGTTGCCTGAGTGTTGAATACTGATGGAAAGAGCTGTATAGCTGCCCTCCAGCTTTACTCGCTGAGCTTCGAGCCTCTCCATCGTCCATCTACACCACACGGCACAGAGACTTTCTGGGAGTGCGGTCCCCTGGGAACCAATCAATGCAATCCACCACTCCAATGTTGGGTTTTCACTGCCTTAATTAATCGGGATCTATTAATTCAGTTACGTTTTCCCCCCATGTCCATCTGTTTCTTCAACCGACCTGAGAGAAGTGCTTCTCCCTCATCTTCACCTCCTTCTCCACCAGCTGGTGCCGGTGCGCCGTCTCGTCCTGCAGCCGCTGCTCAGCCTCCTCCCTTCTCCTGCGCTCCTCATCCAGCAACTGCCTGCGGGCCAGGGTCTCCCTGTCCTGGGAGAGAAACCCCACACACACGGGACGCGTCAATACACACGCCCGCAACAGGTTCAACGAGTCAACAAGTTCAACAGTGACCACAACAAGTTACTTCCACATCTGCCTCAACGTGTAGCCCATAATTTACATTAAGCTAAATTAAGTTACATTAAAAACGTGCTGTTTTTCAGTTTTTCAGACAAGACACCGGTATGTGTTTGTTTATCCAAAGGACTTACTCGGCTTTCCATCAGCCGGACTTTCTCCAGCTGGGCCTCCTTTAGCATCTTCTCCATCTCCTCGATCTTCATGCCTTCCATCCCACTAGCACTGCAGTGAAAATGGTGCAGGTGTCGGGATACATGTGTCCGATTAGCTTAGCTCGTTAGGAGCAACACAGCAAGGGTAACCTTGCATGGTTTTATGTAGCTGTTTTCAGCCACTCATGTCCAGGAAGGTTCCCAAAAGAGGAGGATGTCTGTCCATCTCACACCTCGTCAACGCTCCAGTTTTGTGTGCAGGTTTGGCTGTGGACCACACACACTTGACCGCCATTAAAATACACCATGCTGAACCTTCCGACCCATCATCTAAGCAAAGGTCACATCTAAACCTAACTTACAGACCCATGGCGCAGTCCAACACGATGGCTGGTTTTGGTTTCTACGTATCATGGCTTAATACAGCAAAACTGTAGGCGACGTCTATGAACTGTGAGTGCTAGAGACAGCAGTGGCCTCTAGTGGCTATTTTGCACTTACTCCAGGAACCGCTTTCTGCCCTGCGTCGCAACGTTTATTTCCGTTCATTTCAAAACTAAATTAATTAAAATAAAAAGGACGCTAACGTCCAGAACTACATTTTTTTTTATCTAACCCCTTACTTCAGCCCAAGAGAACCATAAACACCTTTCTCATATTCGTATTCTGCCGACCTTGTTTTGATATGTGTCAAGTGTCAAAGCGTTTTGCTGCTTCCACCACTAACCTGGACATGTTGTCGGGGGAGCAGGCGGAGTTGTTTCCTGTGGAAACACTGGTGTCCATGCTGTCGGAACTCTCCAGGCTCACAGTGTCGTATGCCCGCTCCCCAGCCGAGGGTGGCTGGTGGTGCAGGATGGAATGGTGCACCGCAGGTCCAGCTGAAGAGACAGGAATGTTGAGCTGAGTTTGAGACCCCCGCAGCGCCTCCCACTGGCACTGCGCCTCAACTGCAGCCTTCTGCTTCAGCTCAGCCAGACGACGCCTCTGATCCTCAATGACCTGCTGGCCTGAGGAGACATGGGTACACTAAATACACACAGACACATACTTATACACACGCTCTTTTTCAAACGCATACCAACATGCACTAAAGAAATGCGTGAGACCCCTTGTAAGTCACCTTTCTGCTGCAGGGCCTGCTGCCTCTTGGTCTCAATGTCCTGCAGTGTGGCCACAAGGTTCCGAGGCAGACTGCCCGTGTTGTTGGGGACCACCATCATGCCCTGTGGAGATGGGGACAGTGTCTTAAACCTCTAACATAGACAGGCCTGAAAGTGTGTGTTAAACCAGGGACAACCAGAAGGTCTGAACCAGTGTATTAAACCTCAAACACAGACCGGTGTGGAACTGTGTCTTAAACCTCTAACACAGACAGGCCTGAAACTGTGTGTTAAACCAGGGACAACCAGAAGGTCTGAACCAGTGTGTTAAACCTCAAACACAGACCTGTGGGGAACTGTGTGTTTAACCTCTAACACAGTCAGGCCTGAAACTGTGTGTTAAACCAGGGACAACCAGAAGGCCAGTGTACTACATTGGCAGCCACTTCAGTTGACGATAAAGGCTTTCATTTTTATTTTTAACAGTAGCTCCGATTTCATACGGCCTCATAATGCTGCCTGGGCTGGTGTTTCATCTGTACAACAATTCCAGTAATTTTATTTCCATGGCCTTGCCATTGAGTTGACCTTAAAATGCAAAAAACAAGCAACATGTTTTAGATAATTAAATGCTAACATAGCATTAGCATGCACAACTGATGTGACAGGCAGACAGAGAGACAGCGCTAGCGTGGTGTACCTTGGTTGGCGTTCGGCGCCCCAGTGTGGTCGTGTTGTTGTACTGCGGCGAAGATCCTGCACTGGAATTCGCCCGCAGTGCCGTCGGCTCGCCATCGCCATCCAGCTTAGAGCGGTACACCTAAGATGATAGGTACATGAATTGGGTCAGAAGTCATGCCCCAGAGACCGGTCCAATGAGAAGGCTGACTGGAGCCCAGCCTCATCCAATCGAAGTGCACGACTACATTAACACTAAGCAAACGCTACGTTAACTCTGGGCTGATATTACAGCGGAAGCTGTAAAACATTTTGTTTCATGGTGAAGCTCCTCTCAAACACGGATTTTTTCAACACTTTCCCACAGCTTCCGTGTGCTTCTGTAGCCATTTCAGACAAGTTAGTGTCACCCGAAATTCAACGATGTAAAAACGCACAAATAGGCGGGCCTGGACGCTGAATGAGAGAACAGGCAAGAACAGAGCAGGAGAGAACGGAAGTCAGTTAAGACAGGTGAAGCTCCCAGCGGTTACCTGCCCTGGCCTGCGTGTCGAGAAAGACTTGGCAGGAAGAGGGGGAGGTGGGCAGGGTAGGTCCACCGGGACGGCCCCCCCAGCAACCATGACCTCCTGGTACCACTGCTCTAAATCCAGAGCGGGGATCTGAGGCCTGCTCCAGTCAGGCTGGCCGTGGACAGACACAGGGGGGTCGCAGGGAGTGGGGAACAGAAAGAGAGTAGGGAAACGTAGGCAGAATAAAGGAGGAGACGGGAGTAAAAGGGGAAAAAAACATAGAGTGTCAGCCAGGATTCAAAGTGTTTCTCATGGTTAACGGGTGATTCCCCAAATTCCTTTTTCTCTGCAAGTTTGCTAAAAAATAATTTGAACGCTGGACAGGAAAGACAACATAGTTTGTTAGTCTCAGATCTTAACGTTCCTGACAGTTAACACCATAAAAACGGCTTCTCTAAATCTTCACGTCTTAAACGTCTTCAGAATAATAAACAAAACTGCAGCACTACAGGCAGACCTGTGTGAGCACTTTGTCACTTTTACTGCTGTGCCTAGTTCCTGATAATGCCCAGAATTTTCCGAAAGCTACCCTTAAACCCACCTATCAGTTTAATGATGGCATGATGTACACAGCTAGCACACCAGTAACAAGAGGTAAAAGGCATCAATGGAGTTTGAGTTTGCATCCACCGCAGTATGCAGCATCTTAATTCTTTTAGATTTCAAATGTAAGGCGGATATAACTTTCTTAAAAAGGATTACTTCATTAATTAAAAAGACATGCACAACCTCAGCCATACAAAAGTTAGGCTGTATGAGACTCTGCTGTGCCTGATGGTGGTGTGGACAAGAGGGCTGTAGTGTCCATCAGTCAATGGGCAGACTAAAATGGGAAGTGGAGGGGAGGTGGGTCTGGGTTGCTGGGGGGGGGGGGCACACACCTCAACCGAGAGAGAGAGGGAGGAGCCTTGTGAGGTGGCGTGGCAGGACAAGGCGGGGTCTGTCACTATGGACTGGAATGATTGGACGGGAGAAGTGGGGGAGGGGTCGACCTTCGGCATCCCGAAGATCTGGTTTACTTGGCTGAGCGTCACATACTCCTTATGGCAGACATGAAGCGAAACACAAAATAGAGACAAGAATCAAGAGTGATTGACGCAGACAGACGGAGGGAGAGGCAGAGAGAATGATCAAATTGTTAACAGAAGAAGATTAGACTGACCAAAGAAAGCCTGTTATATGTTAAGATGTATGTTAACATGTTGAACTGAACACCACAAAGAAACTTTATAGGCTTAGTGTTCAAGCTATTGCTATGACAGTACGCCTCAAAATAGCAGACAGCCCCAAAATTGTCCCTGAGTGATCATCAAGTGTTCCTGTGTGATGTCATCAAGTCTCTCTGGAACAAAACACTGTGGAATAAGCTTGATACAAACAATACATAGGTCAGAGTGGCCTCCTTGGTCCATCTGCAATTAACAACATCTTTACGATTTAACAGAGTCTGCTGGCTTGTCCGGCCACAATGGCTGCAGAGGCTTCAAGACTTAAAAAGTGAAACAGCATTGTGAGATCAATGAGTTTGTTTTTGAGAGAGAGAGAGTTTTTGTGTTAGTGAGTTTTGAGAGAGAGTGAGAGTGAGAGAGAGAGAGAGAGAGAGAGAGAGAGAGCGAATGGGAGAGAGTAGAGAGAGAGAGAGAGAGAGAGTGAATGGGAGAGAGAGTAGAGAGAGAGAAAGAGAGAGAGAGTAGAGAGAGAGAAAGAGAGAGAGTAGAGAGTAGAGAGAGAGAGAGAGTGAATGGGAGAGTAGAGAGTGAGAGAGAGAGAGAGAGAGAGTAGAGAGAGAGAGAGAGAGAGAGAATGGGAGAGAGAGAGTAGAGAGAGAAGAGAGAGTAGAGAGAAAGAGAGAGTAGAGAGAAAGAGAGAGAGAGAGAGAGAGAGAGAGAGAGAGAGTAAGAGAGAGAGAGTGTATGGGAGAGAGAGAGTAGAGAGAGAGAGAGTAGAGAGAGAGAGAGAGAGAGAGAGTGAGAGAGAGAGAGAGAGAGTCCCATGATACCTCACAGGGGGCAGCTGGAGCTACAGCAAGCGACAGGCAGCGAGGAGCAGGGGCGGCGGCCGGGGTTTCCAGGCAACCGCTCCCATACATCTTATGCACATCCGAGAGCTTCAGGTACTGCTGAGAGCCAAAGCCCGAGTTTGTCAATTCACTGCCTTACGCTTACACAGACACATACGCACACAAACACTCACATACACAGACTCACACACAGGATGCTGAAGCAGAAGGGCAGAGCAGAGCCACATGCACAGCAAACCATCACAAGCCAAATCCAAACAAAACAATCTTTACTAAGCTTTTACTACAACATAATAATACTGATAACGAAGAATGAGTCTGTTCTGCATCGTGTCCTTCTCTGAGTCTCTACCTCTGCATAATGGCCTGGAAGAAAAGCAAACCAGGCCGCTGCTCTGACTTAACGTCTGTCTATCTACTCTGACATCACAGGGAACAGCAAAATTACAGATAACCAATAAAGTCAATAATGCGGTAGAATAGCCAACCCAGTGTAGACGTCTACAGGCAGCCTTGGCTGGCTTCTCATGCAGCACGTGCCAATGTAGAGCATGTGTCTACCAACGCATGAGCCTGAGACATGCTCCTCACATGCTCCTTACATGCTCAGCTGGGGAGAGGACGGAGCAAAACACCCCGCATGCAAAAACCCCAGTGATGACCTGGTCTTCCCCGAGCGTTCTGCACTCATACCACTGACTTCTGGACACTGCTGGAGAATGACCGCAGGACTTAGCTAAAACCTCGGCCAAACTGCAGTGGCAACAGTAACCAACTACATTATTTGTGTTGCTCAAATAATTTGATTAAAAAAAAAAAAAAAAAAAAAAATTTAAAAATGTTTTACCTGCCACAGGGGGCTGAAATGAATAGTGATTTTCATTGTGCACACTTGTGCCATTATCACTGCACATTTTAACTGTGCAGGGACTTTAGGACGCGCCACGTCGTTTAGGCAGGGGCAATTCCTGTGGTGGAGAGTGCAGGCTGCCAGATTTGCTAGGGCTTTTGCAGCATAAGTCAACAAGGTGACACACATGGTTGGGGCGCGGCCTGGGCGCAAGCAGGGTCAATCAGTTAGAATACCTCCTGAGGCCTGATGTGATAGATCTCAGAAGAGGGGGTGCATAAGTAGGAAGCAGCAGGTCGGCAGGTGGAATGCTGGGAACTAATGCTCTCGAGCACTTCGGACTCACTGACATGAAGCACTTCCTGTTCGGGGGTTTTTCAGAGTCAAAAGCTACATAGAACAGCTGGCTTTCTCCTCTAACGTGACCAACATAAGTCTCGGGGGCAATTTTAGCTATGAAATATATCGGCCAATGGCCACATTTTTATATTTCCAACGGATAGAGATGCCATTCATAGAAAATAAATTGACTTAAGAAACTAAATTTTTCGGGGAGGTGTTCTGACCCCCAGTGTTTAAAAACCCAGAGGAATCACCACACAGTTCCACAGGATGATGACATCACGCTCTGTTTAGTGTCTCTTCAACTTCTTTTGAAAAAAATTAAAACCATCTCTTGTATCCACCCCTTTCGGTGTGAATAAGTGCAGTCCCTGGCAAAAACAGTAGGGGGCAGAAATAGAATATTCCCTCACCTCCTTCATTGTGGTGGAGCTCTTGGGGAAGCTCCCGCCTCCGTTCAGGCTGAGGTATCTCTTTTCCAGGGCAGCCAGTCTCTCCCTCTCCTGTGGAAACGGTGATACAGGGAAGAGGTCAAAGGGCAAAGTTAATTACATCTGCTCCTCCTGTGACTCCTGTGTACAGTGTGGGTCGTGGGACAAGCTCGTTATCTGTATCAGTGAGAAGAAAAAACCATGTGCTACAGAATTAGCGTGAGCCATGGAGGTTCTACAGCAAGGAACACAGCTGGGTACAGGGGGCACAGGGGCACAACGGAGACGTGCTTCCCTTGTTGGAACTGGTGCTGCGAGGCAGTACCTTGTGAAGCAGTCCCAGGGCGATGTTCCTGTCTCTGGCCAGCCTCTCACAGTCCTGAGCTGCCTGCAGGCCCAGTTGGGTGGCCTGACTCTGAAGTGCTGCCACCTTCTCCTGGAGCCATGGGACAAGCAAATGTGTTGGGTTTCTGGGTAACACCGGCAAAGAAGCTCACTAAGGAAAACCCATTAGTTCTGGAGCTCAACCTCGCATGGATGCCAGGATCCATAGCCCTGTGTTTCTCAAAGTCTTCATCAAGTAGTTCCCTAATTACATACAGTGTTCTTGTTTACTAGACTCTAATTATGCAGCATACTATGTTGCATACTCTTGGAATCTACAAAACGTTCCAACATCTGTTAGTCTGCTCCTAAAAATATAACTATGTCCGGCCTTCCGAGTGGCTCGGTTGGTAAAGACGCTCACCCAAGCTTAGGCAGTGAGACCTATGAGCTGGATTTCACAGGTTTTGACTTGACGTGTGACCCACCTTCCTCTTGGCCACGCTGTTGTGGCACTCGGCCTTCCCCCGGAGAAGCTGTTGGCTGATGGTGTCCCTCTCCTCCTCCAGACTGCTTTCCCTCTCCAGTTGCTGGAACTCCAGGTCTTCAAATCGTTTGGTCCTGGACTCCAAGGCTTCTGCATCCTGTAACCGCCCGCACAGAGATTGCCCACCACAGGGGTAAAGGTCACCATGAGGTCAGGCCAGTCCGAGAATGCCGACGGCCAAACCGCTTCCATGTCGTTGTCAATGGTTCCCTGCTGGTTTTTCTCAACTCATGCATATAACAGGTGGGATGATCAGTAAAAAATGTTTATTTTTTCTTTAGTGTGAACATTTCCTTCTCAAAGTCTCACTAAAAGGAAAATTCCCCTTTTCTGCTGCCCAGACAGGAGTGCGCATCGTTCTTTTCATCGCAAAAAAAGGTTTCATCCATGTATACGCACTCCTCTGACAGACGTCAAATAAAACCAAAACAGACCGATCTAGATGTTTCTACATTGGCGGTAGAAATGGTACATTGGCATGAGAACAATCTACCGAATGCCAACAAACTCACCGCTACAGTATTGATTTAAACTCTACATCACTAGTGGTCTGATTATTAGAACATACAGCTGACATTTTTTAAATGCAAAGGTACCAACAAAATGTAAGTTTCTGTTTCTTTACAAAAAAATCTAAATTGATAAATTATACATTAACAAATTGAGCTTTACCAACTGAACAATTCCACTTAGGACAGACAAAAGGTAGAAAAAAAAACAATCGCTCAGTCAGGTTAGTAAATAAATTAATTGATTAGTAGCAAAACACAGCTAAAAAAGGCAAACACAGAAATGTGAAACTTTTGAAAAGGCACGGAATGAAAATGTGCTCTATTACAGTCCTGGCAGACACAGTGATGAACAACACCCATCTGTCTTCGGGCAAAGCAACGAGGGGTGGCAGAGAAAAGAGAGGAGAGAATGTAAACAAAAAAAGAACTGGCAGGAGAGAAAGGGCATGTCGCACGACAGCATGTGGGACGGGGGTAAGAAGGGGGCCGCTCAGTTTAATTGGCAGAGGGACCCGTCTCTAAACTCACAAATCAGACCAGTGAATCCGTAAAGTAAGGTCAGACTCCATAACAAACGCCAAGCGGGGGTCTCCCCATTGCTGGAATCTCAGCCAAAAGATTGATCGGAGGGGGAGGCCGGAGGGGTGCGCGAGGTTCCTCGGGAATGGGGGTGGAGCTATCTCTTTTGAGGTTCGGGGAGAGACTGACCCTTCGGAACTGTTCCTGTAACTGCTCCCTCAGTGACTCGGGGCAGTTATGAAGCTGGTTCTTCAGCTCACTGAACTCATCTCGGAGTCGCTCCATGGCATCCCGCTCCACCTCGACATATGTGCTCTCCTAAAGAACACAGTCCGTCCGAAGGGCAGAGAGGCAGCGAGACAGAGACAGGCAGAGATACAGAGAGAGAGAGAGAAGGAGAGCGAGAGAGAGAGAGGGGCAGAAAAACACACCGCTCAAATCCATGCCATGCAAAAGCTTCTGCAGTTAGACATCATGTTGGAGAGGAAGCCAGAGAAGAGGCGCGAGTTGGGGTCATGGGGGGTGGAGGAGTATATAATAGTGTTTTCATTTAAAAACTCATTCTCATTAAAAAATCATTTGGGTTCCTAAGATCATGCAATGGTCAGGTTGTCTCGTTCCCTCCAATAAACTTCAGCTTTTTTCTTCATGACATGCTGTTTTGAATCAACGGTCCTGGTTGTGGGGTAGTGTTGGGGAGTTTGAGTTTGCATGACAAAATTTCCCATTGGCCTATCCCCTTGCTCTGGCTCAATCTCCATGTTATCAATGACACTGGTTAAAACAAGCCCAGCTGTGCCTGTTGATTAGGGGGATTTGGTGTTTAATTGTTTTACTGAGGCAGAAGGGTCTAACAGGTGCACCCACATACACACTGACACTCATGCCCTCCCAATAGTCATTGAAAGCTTTCAATTCTAACCCCTCTACGTTATGTTTTTGGGTGACGGTGTCAGCGTGCGTTGGGGTTCTGCTCCAGAAACAGGCCTTTTCTCCAACCCCCCTATGCTCCTCCCTTCCCTTGACCGCCAGGAGTAGAAGGGATTGTCCATTGGAGAGAGCACCCTCAAGGTCGCTACCACGAGCAGCATAGAGAGAGAGCGTTAGAGGGTTATTTACAGCAGGTCAGCAGAACCAGGCTGCAAAGCAGGCCCACTCATTCGCCAAGACATGAGAGGACAGATGACTGTGAGCGGCAAGAGGAAAACAGTTACCTCCCTACGCACCCATAGCCTGCCACACAAACTACAAGTGAAACAAATTACTAGTGCCGGGTTCGCAGAACCAGACTGCAAAGCAGGCCCGCTCCTTTTCCAGGACAAGAGAAGACAGACAACTGCAAGAGAAAAACCCCCCTATGCACTCATGGCTTGCCACACAAACAACTGACCCCATTTATTTCCCACATCATCACTCAATACAATCTACAAATACAAGCAGACCTACAGAAAATGCCATTCAAATAATGTCATATTGATATACACAGAGCTGCAGCAAGAAGCATTGGTTTTTGAAGAAACCTCGTTACCTTGGGATGACACAACCACCTAGACTGGGTCTTGGAGGCCACATTGAGCAAAGCCATGCCTATGGGGGACCTCAGAAACCAAAACAGGCTGTTCAGTTCACTGAGGTTGAACCTTACAAACACAGTCAAAAAAGAGCTGTGACCACAGTCAAACCTTTTAACCTCCAACATCACCCCTTTCAGGGACATGTCATTATTGATAAATAAAATATTTATTGACTTGGGGATGATTAAATATTTAAATAATTGGGGAAGTTTCATAGAGCCGTAGTTCCAACAGATCATAAACATCATGTGATCCAATACCCAGTGGTAGACCCTGTGAGAGCCTTCCATGAATCATTAGTTTTTTTTGCTGTACTTTGTAATACTAAAAATAGGTCAAGATTGTACTGATCATTGTTTCACAGACAAACGTTACATAGCAGACCTTGGGGTTTCTGTCTGCACCCCTGGAAACTTTTGTCTGTTTTGTGTAGCTCAAATGGCTAACAATCTAAACAGTGCATGGGTGTGTTTATACACAGTAAGTAAGTGTGTACATCTACGTGTCCAAGTGCGGTGGCTGGCCTCCAAGGAGCATACCTTGTCCTTTTCCCTCTGAACGGCGATCTCCAGCTCGCTTAGCTTCTGCTGCAGCTGAGCAATGATCTCCGTCTCTACCTCCATCTGCTCCAGCTCTGCTCGCTGCTCGCCCTGGAGCAGCGCTCGCTCCATCTCCGCCTGCGGGGGGAGACCAGGTCAGAACAACCGGGCTCAGTTCACTCCACTTTCAGTTTCAGTTCAGTTTATCTTTATTAATTTCCGGAGGGCAATTTGGTTGCAGCACACAAGCATATAATATAAAAACATACATACATACAAACAGACAATCAATCTCATACCGCCAAAAACAAACAAAAAAAACCCAAAACAAACATAAACACATAAAAAACCCATCTAAAACAATATAATTTATTCCTACTAAAATACCTAGAATTTAAAAGCTTTACAGCTGAGGGGGTAAATGAATATCTAAACCAATTTGTCTTACTAATAGGAGTTCTAAAACGCATACCAGAGGGGAGAAGGTGAATCTCGTGGTGCATGGGGTGTGAATCATTTGTTAATATATTCTGGGCTTTTTCCAACACCTGCCTTTGATATATCTGGGCCATGTTCCTCCGCTTCTTCCCAGTTATTTCACTTCCCTGATTTACCATCCTCTCCAGAGAGTTCACATTTTTAACATTTAAGGTATTACAACACCATGATCAGCCTCGCAGACAACAATACTTGGTCAGAACCACAGAGCCCAAACCCTGGCTTGCCAATGAGATCCAGCTAACCAACTATATACAGATACATTACATGTGGATATCACTATCAGGATTAAATCCAGCTTTGATTAATATTAATGTGTTCTAAGGATTTGTTGATATTGATTTAATTTAATGAACTTGTATTGGGCAATCATGAAGTAATCACTTACAAAACAAAACTATAACCAGAATCAAGTGGCATCATACAACTGATCAGTTCACTCACTACAGGACTCTCTAATGTTCTCCTCACCTCCTGTCTGGACTCCTGCAGCTGCTGCTCCAGCTCTGTGATGCGGGTCTTCAGTTCATCCACCCGGGCCAGAACTCTGACTCGTTCTTCCTCCAGGTATCCCAACTCCTGGCGTCCAACACTGCTAGCTCCAGACTCTTCATGCTGCAGAGAAGGGGATGAGATGCAAAGAGGAACAGGGGACTAAGCAAATGAGCAGTAACCAGGGGTAATCCCAGTAACCAGAGGTAACACCGAAAACAACCAGTGGGAACCAGTGGGAATCCCGGTAACCACAGTGCTAATCCTGGTAACAGCAGTAACCAATAGTAACCCAGTGGTGACCCTGTTAAACAGATGTAGCCCTGGTAACACCAGTAACCAGGGGGAACTCAGGTAACAGCAGCAATCTGGGGTAACCCCAGTAACCAGCGTGGCATCCCCACCTCCTGCTGAGTGCTCTCTGTGCTACTGCACTCCTCCTTTAGGTTTTCGTCGTCGCTCTCCTTCTGTCGCAGCGCCCCTACAGAGGGCCTCCTGCCCCCGCCGTCACAGAGATCCACCCCACGGAAGCCCCCCCTCATTGCTTCCATGCCGGGGACATCGCCCTTGTTGTACTCTGCACACAGGTTCAGGATGGTCTCCAGCCTCTGTCGCTCCTGCATACCGACACACACACACACACACACACACACACACACACACACACACACACACACACACACACACAGAGAGAGAGAAAACTT